>JASDQU010307090.1:34053-63458 GCA_032191745.1 Picea mariana | reverse complement strand
TACTAATATATATATATATATATATATATATATATATATATATATATATATATTAAATTAATACATTAATAAAGTATGAATATATACATTAATAATACATTATTAAAGTATTAATAAGTTAATAAAGTATTTTTAATTAGCACATTAATAAAAAATTAAAACATTAAAAATGTATAAAAAATTTAGTAGTATATTAATACATTGAAGTAATAAAGTAAAAATACATTAATAATACATTATTACATAAATATAAAACACTTACCCCTAGATGGTTTAGAGTGATAGCCTTTGATTGACCATGAGTATGGTTAACTATGGTAAACCATGTGATCCAAGACAATATGAGTGGCCACCCACCTAGTCCAACTCGCACAAAACAATGTTTTGACAATTTACTAATTTTAGCAGTTTTTTGGGTGCCGAAATTTTAGGGCCATTTTGAGGGCCTAAACATCATTTTTTCACCATCAGGTATTTCAATAATATCCAAAGGCATTATTTAAACTCCCAAAATGAATCTCCTTGTCGATGCCTTTCCAACAAGCTATCGTGCGCCCTAAATGAAGATCGTATGCAAAAGTTACGACCTCGAGAAGTTGGTGTACTAACTTACCACAAGAGGCCCCACATGACTATTGGCACTTCATCTCCCAAGGTTAGATTTTTTGATGTCTAGAGTTTTGGCATTCATGTTTATTGTAAAATTGACTTCACATCCTCATTCTACTCATCTTCTTGCGAATGAGCATAGCCATTACATTTCTTCTCATAGATATGCTGCCACCATTCTAGCAAGTTTGTTTCAGTCTGCATTTTACAATTTTCAACATACTTCTTATTTAATAGAAGTCAAGTTTCACTATGTCTTTGTGTTAATATTATAAATCCGTGGTTTCATTTCATTCCGCTAATAAATCTGGATCAGTGGTATCAGAGTGGTCTGCTCCTTGTCGTTTTTTTAATGCATGTCCCCGACACAGTCAGGGTATAGAGAGTTGGGTATCGAGATTGTTTCTCTTGAGGAAAATTTCTCTTGCATGCCCAAGAAACTTTCTAGGGTGGGTGAAATGAAAGAAGATGGGACAAGAGATCCTTTCAAAATGTTACTCGAGGAAGCCCTTGAGCGATAGAGGAACGAGATGATGCACATATTTGCACAAATCCTTCGACGGTTGTCGACAAGTGACACATCCACCTCAAGCAAAGGAACCACGCCCTTCAAGGTACAAATCAATTTTGATATTCCTATATTTGGTGGTAAAATAGATGCAGATGTCGTATATAAATGGTTAAACCTTCTAGAAGGTTATTTTTCTATCCACAACTTTTTTGATAGAGAAACTATTACATTCATGCTCCTCAAGGCCATCCCCCATGTCAAAGATTGATGGGACACTTTCTGTAAGAAAAAGGAAATAGAGGGATCCACATTGTTTGCAGTTGCAACCACTTAAGGTTCTTTCAGGTATGTTATTAGGGAACAATACTAGCATGTTGGAAGTTATGGAGACTTGTATACAAGATGGACCACACTGTAGAAAGAAAGAGACCAAACAGTGCCATAGTTCACCCATGTCTTTCATATGTTGCACACCAAGCTGGGTATCAAATATTATAAGCGACATTTGGTGCTCAAGTACCGTGACAGTCTACATAGATACATCCAGACATAAATGGATTTTTTGGACATCTCATCCTTGGGCGGGGACTATTGATATGTCGTCAAAATCGAGCATAAGCGTAAATAAAAGAAACAACAATTTGGGTCTTGGAACCCCTCACAGCAGAAGCAGGGCAAGGGCACTCCTAACCCGCAGAACAAAGGACAGGGAAAAAATGGGAAACCTGAGGACAACTAGTCCAAGCCACGAGTAAATAAGGACAATGGGAAGATAAAGAAAGATACTGGGAAGTGGTGCCACTTCAATAAGATCCCCTAGCATAAAACTGTTGATTATCTCTTAAATAATTCATTGCTAGCTAAGGTAAAATCCTCTGAATCAAATGCGGATTCCGACTCTGACTCAGAACCAGAAAAGGGGAGATAGACCATTGAAGTGGAACATAGTGCCACTGCTGCTACCACCAAGATCCAACCCGGAGAACTTGATGAACCAGAGGAAGGCGAGTGCCTCTTTCATTCACAGATGTGGGTGAAAGGAACGTCGTTGCACTTCATCATTGATAGAGGTAGATACGAAGAACCACATCTCAGCATAGGTCATCATGCGACTAGCCTTGTCGATAACGATGCACTCAAAGTGCTACACCATCAAATAGCTCTATCAAGGAAGTGATGTTCATGTTAGCCAACAATGTCACCTGTTGTACGAAATCAAGCCATTCAAAGATCAGGTATTGGGCAATGTTTCTCCCCTAGAAGTTTGTGATGTTATTTTGGCCCAACCTTATTTATGGAAATGTCATGATGTATATGAGTCTAGGCCTCACAATGTTATTATTACTTTGAATAGGAAATTGTACAGGATACCCGAGGTAGTCCCACCTACTGTTATTTCCTTGATCTTTGCCAAGCAATGCAGGAAGGTCATTTCTCATACCAGGAAGTTTGTCTTCTTCTTGATTCACTCTCAAAGTGATCAAAAGGCTACAACCACATCCATGGCCTCTGCGGATGATCTCTCCATATAGAAGAAACAAGTGGATAAGGTCGTGGAAGAATAAAATTACATCTTCTCATCACCTATTGGGATACCTCTGCACTGTCAGTTCAAGCATCCCATCGATCTGAACCCCGATGCACCACTACCCAATGGGCCAGTCTATCATCGCTCTATGCTAAACAATGAGGAGATCAAGTGTCAGATCGAAGAACTTCTCCACAAGGAGCACATCCGACCCAACTCATCGCCTTGTGGAACCCCAATCGTGTTGGTGTAGAAGAAAGAAGGGACTTGAAGACTATGCATTGATTACCGGGCCCTAAATAAAATCACAGTTAGGAACCACTACTTGATTCCCCAAATTGACGATCTCCTTGATCATCTCAAGGGGGCCAAATACTTCAGTAACATTGATATGAATTTTGGCTACCATCAGTTCCCAATAGAGCACACAAATGTATGGAAAATTGCCTTCACATAAAAAGATGGTCTTTTTGAATAGCTGGTCATGCCCTTTGGTTTGAAAAATGCCCCAACAACTTTCAGGAGGATGATGGACGATATCTTGCGACCTTTAACTAATTCTTTTGTGGTGGTGTATCTGGATGAAATCATCATATCCAACAAGACTTGGGAAGAACACTTGCAACATATTCAACATGTTTTTCAGACTTTACGACAACACAAGTTATATTCCAACTTGAATTTTATACATTTCCTCCATTTCGGTATCTCTAATCCATTTATTTGAGAATATTTCTTCAAATTCTTCCCATGACATTTCCCATTTATTATCCTTATCAATACTCATCCACCAATTCCAAGCTTCACTGGAAAAACATTTTTTTTTTCCTTGAAGGAGTCATATCATATTCCTTGACCATCCTCAACCATTCCATAGGATTTATTTCATCTTTATCTTCATCTCCTGTAAATTGAAGTATTTCCATTGATTCTTCATTAAGGTCTAATGTGAACCCTCAACTTACAACCTCAATATATTAGGAATAATGATCTCAAATATTTATAATCCTTGTTCCAATATAATATTATATGTTTTCTCTTTCCAATTTCTTTTGAATCAACTCAATTAGAAATTCCAATAAAAAAATATGATAGTTTTAAGTGAACATACCTTTGAAACCTTGATTTGGAGTCTATTCTTCTGGTTGAACTTCCTTCTGATGTATTTCTGAAATTTCATTGCTTTTGAGTATAAAATTTTTATCTGTAGTACTCTAATATGTCTTTTCTATAATTTCATATGTATGAACAAAGTTAGGTGTGCCAAATGAAAGTTGTGGTAACTTTCCAAAACCTTGTTGATGTTTGGCCTTTCTTGGAGAGCGAACTTGTACAGAATGTCATGTGTCCAATATTTGATACCTGATTCTAAAAATTGTACCACAAATAATATGGACTTCCTTATTTCAAATTAAACTAGTTGAGCACTAAATTTGAATCCTCGCAGAAGAATATATTATTGTTTTACCCAAAACACCCATTTGAAGCTAGTAATAGGACTAGTCAAAGACCCTATCTTCCACAAGGTATATATATGAAATTATAACACCCTAAAGGTTGAAATATCTACCATAGGTACTTTGATATGTCCTCTAAATATCCTCCGATTTTTGTTGTTTGATTATTCTCATATAAAAAGTTGTAGCGAAAATTCTAAGATGAATTTATTGGAGAAGAAAAATCCTAGGATCGATGCTTTAATACTAAATGTAATGTTCCAAATGCTTAAAATATCAAAAGAGAACATAAGACACACCATGTACATAATGTGATCATGGAGAACAACTCCAAGATAGATAAGTTATACAATAACTCATTAAACAATAGGAGAACCTCCTCCAAATAACAAAATACATTCATACATCACAATTCACATGTCCTCAATAATGAATACATGATCTACATATATATCTATTTACACCTACACATGAGGCCCCTTTACTATTAGGTTGACTCTATTACATATATATTTATAAATTACATGTACATTTATCCCCATGTATTCCCCTCATTTGGGTCATATCATATATATTTAACCATATATATACCCCCCTTAGGTCATAACATCCTATAATATTCAAACATCTTATCCCTATAATAAGAAATATTACTTAATTGTCCTTGGGAACTTGCAATGGATGATACAATGGTGTCAAGGAAACTACCCAATGAAAATTGTGAGGGCTCTCTAATTATCTATAAGTCTTAAATAAGATATCTAAGAGACCTCAATCTTTCATTAATTTCCATGTTTAGAGTTTTTGGTTGTGGGTTGGGGTTTGGTGTGCCTTCCTGTGGTGATGTTGGGTTTTGGTTTTCTCCAAGTTCCATGTTAACTATTTTTTTTGCAATTTATTAATGTAATTTATATAAATTAGATTCATTTTTTAAACATTTAAATAGTTTACAAATTTAAGAAAGCATAAAATTGCAAGCAAATACATACCTGGAATCAACCAGCGATGACATAAGGAGAGTGTGGACACCACATCAACAAATCCCATGGATTCGATTCTATCAATCACTCTTCAAACACAGAACATGGTTGATCTGTTAGGGAAATAAACAAATCATGACCCTTTTTAATTGGCTTACATAGGAACATGCATGTGTTCCTAGACAACATGTGCATTCTTGATAATGCATGCACATTATTGAGAATGTGCGTGAACTCTTGAGAATTTATGCAGACTCTTGAGAACGTGTGCACTGTCTTGATAACATGTGCACACCCTTGAGAATCCATGCACACTCTTGAGAATGTGTCTTCATTCCAAACGAGGAGCCGATTTGCATCCTCAGTGGCAGTTTAAGGTTTTCCAAGCTAGTAATATCAGGAACACATGCACATTCTTGCGTGAGCACATTCATTCTCACCTCGTTGCCACTTTTTTGTCCACCATATTTGTGTGGACACCCAAAATCTGTCCAAGGAATAGTTATAGGTTTAGTTTAAAGAATGGGTCCTAAATTCAGGCTACTCGAGAACTAGAGGGACAAAAATATTCAAACTTATTGAGATCTATTGGATGAACAAGGAAATAATAGCATAGGCTATTGAAGAGAAAGGAAACCAACAACAACCTATCTTGCAAAATTTTAGCATAATGGAACAAAAATTTGATGCAATATGCAAGGGAAGTTTTCAAATTTGATATCACTATCAACAACTATGCAGACACCCTAAAAATCCCTGTGGAGTACATAGACCAGTTCTTAGCATTTGTCGGCACTCCTTCATGTTGGGGATGCTTCACACACACCTAGGATTTTTTTCCTAAGGTTTTTCCTATGTTTATTAGTCATTATTCAGTCTCTTATAGTTTAGGAAGAATATTCATTTTCCTACATTCTAGGAGAACATTCTCTTCAGTTCAGACTTCAGTTTGATCAGTTGAGTGGAGTCTTAATGCCACATTGGTTTCATCACCATGAAACATTGGGATAATCATCTAATAATGTGCATTGTCCTTGGGATTGTCACCAAAATATTGAATTACTCATGATCCCGTGATCTCCTCCTCACTTCACTCTATTTCAGTCAGTTAACTCAAGACTAAGAGACTAGTTAACTCAGATTAGGTGGTAGTTTACTCCCGTAAATTTCATTGTTTGTCCATATCACTCTAGAACACCATTATGGTGCATTGGATTCTCCTTCAGTGTGCATTAGTTGAGTTATATAGAGTATATCATGTGTAAATTATCATTCATTCATTTAGTTAATGCAAATTCTTTGATTCTCACTCTCTCGTTTCCATATTTTCTCTTTTCTCTAAAAAATGTGTATGTATCATTGCTAGATAGATATTGTCTATGTAGGTTCATCCACATTCACATGGTGTCAGAGCCGATGGATTTCTAGGAAAAAGAAACACAAGATTCTTTTTGCAGGTACCGAAGATTGAAGACAGTGGGAAAAATGGAATTTCCAAAAGAATTCATTCTTACACTGTACAATTTATTTGGATGGAAGGACAAGATGATAATGCATCTTCAAAGAAGAGGGTTATACAGGTTAACCATGGACACATAGATCGAACCAACATCATCCATCGAAAAATCCAAGTATCTGAATCGGATGGATGAAGCGTTTGGAACTATTTGCAGTCTCATTTCTCATGAGATCCTCTTTCACATATCCTCCTGTAAAACCCCCAATGAAGTCTGGACCACCATGGAAGGAATTTTTGTTAAACAAGATGAGGTGATGGGACATATACTTGAGGTGGAATTGCTCACTTTGGATCCAAGAAACTTCGACAATCTCCAAGATTTCTTTACCAAATATAAGGATTTGTTTTCGTAACTTAAGTCTTGTGGGGTTGATAAATATAAGGAGGCGAAAAAATGGTTCTTACCATTCTCTCCAAACTTGGTTTGGAATACTCAGTGTTTGTATCCACATTTCATTCAGTTAGACTCACCTCTAGAGCTACCTGGAAAATTCTTTCTCTTGAGGTATTTATTGAGTCTCTAATGCAAGAGCAGAACAAGATCATCAACATGAAAAAAATAAAAGGCCCAAAGGTGCATGCACTTACTATTAAAGATGGTAACAGTCACCAAAATCAGAAATCTAAAAACCAAGACAAAGGAAGGCACATGAAAATCTAAAGAAGGAAGGCACATGGAAATCTGGATCTAAAGGTGGAAAGGGAAGAAAATGGGATAAATGCACTTAGATCAAATGGCCCAAATACTTCAACAAAAAAAACTTTGAGATCACATCCCCGAGGGTGCCAAGAAGAAGAATCCAAAATATCAAAATCCCAATAAAGGTAATTCTAGCCATGCTTTGATTGCTATCAACTCATCTCCCAATGCTTGGATTGTAGATTCACGAGCATCCCACCACATGGTAGCCACAAAAGAAGTCTACTCTTCATTGGGCACATGCAGAGGTCCTCCTATTTTTATGGGGAACAACTCTCAAGTCGAGGTCACTGACAAAGGGGGAATTGAACTCACAAACGAAAGCTTCGAGAATGTGCTACACGTTCTGAAACTTTCCATCAATCTTCTCTTCATGTATCAAATGAAAAACTCTGTCACTGGAAAGAGAGTAATATTCACTCTTGATGCCATGGATATCTATGACATGCAAACCAATTCCAAAGTTTCTACTGGTGAGGTAAATCATCAATACAGACTCTACACATTCTCTAAATTTATTGTACCTGATTCTCCATTACTGCTTACCCATGGTAATGAAAGCAGTAGGATATGGAATGAAAGGTTCGAGCATTTAAATTTCAGATATATGAAACAAATTAGAAAGCAGATAATGGTTGATGGACTATTAGACATCCACTTCTCAAAAGGAATTTGTGAGGGATGTGTTCTTGGAAAACACCCTCAAGAGAAATTTGACAGAGGAAAGACTCATAAGGTCTCCTTTCCTTTAGATCTGATCCATAGTTACCTCATGGGCCCTTTTTTGCATCCATCAATTAGTAAATAAAGGTACGTGCTCCTTTTTTTTGACGATTTCTGACGCTTCACATGGACATTCTCTCTCAGGAAAAACTCAAAGGTCTTTCAACACCTCAAATATTTCAAAGCCCTTGTTGAGACATAGTGAGGAAAGAAGATTAAATTTCTTCAAACAGATAATGGGGGGGAGTATGTCAACCATGAGATACATAATATTTTTCTTGAGGCTAGGATTTAGTTGTAGCACATGGTTCCTTATACTCCGCATCAAAATGGAGTGACTAAGAGAAAAAATAGATCCCTGAAAGAGATCGCATTGTGCATGATGCATGCAAAGTCACTTCCACATATATTATGGGCTGACGCACTCAATTGTGCAACTTACATCCAAAAAAATCTCCCCGTAGTTTTTTCAAGGATAAAAACCCCTTTGAGGCTTGGAGTGGCCTCAAACCGGAAGTGACCCACTTCCATATATTTGGTTCTCGTGCATGGGCTAGGATTCCCTGTGAGAAGAGGAAGGCACTTGATCCATAGAGTACAAAGTGTATCTTTGTTAGATACCCCGACGGTGTGAAGGGATACAGACTCATTGATCTCTCCTTCGACCGACTCACCATTGAGCGTAGTGTCCAATTTGAGGAAAGTATCTCACATGTACCTCAACATCCCCATGCAGATACTTTTGTTCTTCCACCTATTAGAGATGATGAGCATGCACATGCTGACTCTTCTTCAAATGAGGGTTTTTATTCAAAGGATTCAGATGATTCAAATATAGAGTTAGTAAAATCAGATGTAGAGTCAATGGATGCAAATGCAAATGTAGAGCCAGAGCCAAGGCCCAAGTGGGCCAAGACTACTCTTTAGGATGTATGAGATCTTGTTTGGGATCTAGATTATACTAGGAGGACTTGATATGATTTCGAGGAGCCTTTTATTGTACTCACTACCACTGAAACAATGCCACCCAAGAATCTTTTCTTGTTTCAATATTCAGATCCATAGTCCTATGGCGAGGCTGTTGGGAATCCCTTTTGGGAATCCACCATGGAGGAGGAGAACAAATCCCTCCTCAAGAACTAGACTTGGGATCTGGTTCACCTTCCTGTAAGAAATAAACTTATCATGTGTAGATGGGTCTACAGAACCAAGAACACAACAGATGGAAAGGTTAACAGATACAAATCCAGGCTAGTTGCCAAAGGCTTTCAACAAGTGCATGACATTGACTATGATGATACCTTCTCTCCAGTAGCGAAGATGGATTCGATACATTTTGCACTTGCCATTGCGGAAACCAAGGGATGGGAATTCCATCATATGGACATGAAGAATGCATTTCTTCATGGAGATCTCTTCAAGGAGATCTACATGGAGAAACCCCAAGGCTTCATGTAGGATTCATCTTTGGTTTTTCAATTGAAGAAGTCTCTTTATGGCCTGCAGTAGGCCCTGAGGGCATGGTATGTCAAGATGAACTCCTACCTATTGTCACAAAACTTTGTACATTGTAAGTCAGACCTAAATGTTTACATTCTCATGACAACTGATTCACTTCTACTCCTAGTTTGGTATGTTGATGATTTTTTGATCACTAGTTGCTCGACTTCAGCGATTGCTTCAGTCAAGAGGATTATGCATGACATGTTCTTGATGACGGAAATGGGTCCACTACATTTTTTCCTTGGACTCGAGATCATTGAAGATGCATCAGGAATCAAACTGTCTCAAGCCAAGTATGCACAAGATCTCCTCGAGATATTTCACATGACATACTGCAAGTCTGCCCCAACTCCCTTCCTATCAGGAGTCATACTTTAGGATGGAGAGGACAGTCCAGTGGTGGAAAACACACTGTATAGACAGCTAGTGGAGAGCTTGTTGTATCTCACACACTCCATACTAGACCTCTCCTATGCAGTTGAAGCAGTCTCTAGGTTCATGAAAGAGCCTCATGAGCTACATTGGAAGGTTGCAAAGTGTATCCTTCGATAAGTACAGGACACCATCACCTTTGGGATTCACTATGCAGTAGACTCTACATTGGACCTCATCGGGTTGATTGATTTTGACTGGGCTGGTGATAACATTGATTGCAAGTCCACATCTGGTTACTCACTTAGTCTGGGTTCCAGGCCCATATGTTCGTCGAGAAAGAAGAAGGATGTTATTTCTCTATCATCAACTGAGGAAGAGTACAGAGGGGTAGTTAACACAACCATTCAGGTTATGTGGCTAAAACATTTTCTCACTGAGTTGGGCATTCCGTTTCATCGGTCGATCATCATATGGTGTGACAACCAGAGCATTCTGAAGTTCTACATAGATCCAATTCAGAGGCAACAAACGAAGAACATTAAGATCCACATGCACTACATTTGGGACTTATTACATGATGGGATCATCGACCTGCAGTTATGTCCTTCATCAAAACAGAGTGCAGACATCTTCACTAAGACATTCACTAAGAAAAAGTTTCATTCTCTGCGCAATCGTCTTGTAGTGAAGGTCACGGTTTCCTAGAAACTGTTAGTTCTTCTTTTTACATACATTGTACTTTGATGGGGGGGTTTTCCCATAATGTTTTCCCTCTTTCCTCATTTATTTTAATGTATCTTTTGTTTTTGGGTACCTAACATGGCCTCGTTGTCGGGATCCATTCTTTATTTTCACCATAGTGATGTTTGGGGGGGTGTTGGAAATACTTCACACACACCTAGGATTTCTTTTTCCTAAGGTTTTCCCTATGTTTATTAGTCATTATTCAGTCTTCTATATTTTAGGGAGAATATGTCTTTTCCTACATTCTAGGAGAATATTCTCTTCAGTTCACACTTCAGTTTGATCAGTTGAGTGGAGTCTTAATGCCACTTTGGTTTCATCACCATGGAACATTGGTATCATCATCTATTAATGTACATTGTCGTTGGGATTGTCACCAGACTAGCGCATTACTCATGATTCCCTGATCTCCTCCTCACTTCACTTTGTTTCAATCAGTTAACTAAAGACCGAGAGACTAGTTAACTTAGACTAGGTGTTCATTTACTCCCGTAGCTATCGGTGTGTGTCTAGATCACTCTAGACCACCACTATGGTGTATTGGTTTCTCCTCCAGTGCACATTATTTGAGTTATACAGAGTAAATTATGTGTAAAATTATCATTCATTCATTTGGTTAATGCAAATTATTTGATTCTCACTCTCTCATTTCCATCTTTTCTCTTTTATCTGCAAACTATGTATGCATTATTTCTAGCTAGATCTTGTTTGTGCAGGTTCATCCACATTTACACTTCAAACCCCATCCTATTGGATGAGGAACTAGGTGATCAGAGGAACAAATGCTTTTGGTAGAAGAAGGAAGATGCATCTTAGGCTCAAACCACTTTGCATATTAGGTTCAAATCACTTGTTTTATGTTTTTTTTTGTAACAATAGTAGACTAGGTAAGAATAAGTTCTTTCTTTTAGATATTTTAGAAAAAAATTAGAATTTTTGTAAAACAAAAATAATGATCTCCTAGTACTTTTGTGGCCCTGGTTTCCCAAATGATATTTCGATAATGTTGTTGTCCTAATTTCCCAGGTAGTAGGCCATAAAAAGTGATGTTTGTTCACTTTTGTGTGACATAATAATACTTGTATTATCTAGCTTAAATATATATATATATATATATATATATATAATGATGATGATGGTGGTGGTGGTTAACATACATTGAGACCAAAATTGGTCTATCATACCTTAAGAAAGTGTGATATTACTTGGATTTATTTAAACTGTTATTTTGATGCTTGAAAAGCATTAAGAGAAGCATTTCAAGATCACTAAAATTTTGATGTCTTAGAAGGTTAGGAATGTCAGTATTATGACAAATATTTTGAAATTGAGATTTAATGTGGGTATACGTAGGGAACTCTAGGAGAAAGTGTTTTTCATCTTCAACCGTCTTGGTGTCACAAAGATGATGGATTCTTTCCTACCATGGTGTTTTCGGGATTCCCGACATCCATTTTCACTATGCATCTCATGAAAATTAGTTCTTGTTTTAACAATATTGATTCTCTTATTTACACTAGCCAAAAAGAGAGATACTTTTGATCTTCAAGATTAGGGTTAACCACCTCCTTATTATATCTTAATTTTCTATCCTCTAATTATTTAATGCATCGTATATTTTCCTTAAATTTAGCTTGTAAAATATTTTTAATATCATTGATATTCTGTAGAATAACTTCTTCTTTTATTCCTCAATGATTTACCTAAGACTTTGCATCATTATGCCATACCTACTCGAGTTGATATTGATTTTTTCTAGATTTTGAAGCAATTTTGGGGAGCCTCTTGTCATCCATGTTATTTATCTCGTTCTTGTACATTAAGTACCTAATTGTAGCTGTGATCTCATGGGGGTAAAGTCTCACTTGTATGAGGAGGACAAGATATGGTGTATTTCCTTTAATTTTGAGATTATAAGTTATAAAATTATTTTGGATATGCTCTATCTTTCTCTAGGATTATCTAGAGATACTACATCCCCAAAATTCATATCCATATAAGATAACATGAGTGACAAGAGTCTCAAAGAGGATCTTTTTCTTATCTCACAGCCAAAGTTCTACTAATTTACAATTATTTTCAAACCCATAATAAGATTCCCACCCTCCATTTATCATTTTCTCAATGTCATCGTTCCAATTGATCTTGTGATGAGTATATATTCCAATATACTTGTAGGAAGAAACTTTCTCCAAGATGTTGTTTTCATATACAAAAGTATCATAGGTGATCTTGTTGGATTTAATGCTCATAACCTTGATTTTGTCAGTGTTCATAGTCATACCTTTACTAGAGAAAAATTCCTTGAGGATTCTAAGCTTCTTATTAAGGTCATAGTGATTCCTTGCCATAATAAAAATATCATCAGCATAGAGAAGAAGGACGATGATTGTAGTAGCAAGAGTTGGTCTGACACAACCTACACCTTCCAAACTTCTAACTTGTCAATGTAAATGCCAAAAAGGGTAGGGGATAGGGGATAACCTTGCTTGACTCCTATATTGCAATTAATTTCTTTTGAACAATCGCAAATGCTCCTAAATCTTGAAACAACGTTCTCATATAAACTTACCGCAACAACTTTCAATTTGGAGGGAACTTTTAGCTCTTCTAATCTATTCCAAAGGTTGGTCCTAGGAGCAATGTCAAAATCTTTCCTAAAATCAATGAAACAATAAAAGAGATTGGTTTTATTGTTGTGAGACTCCTCTATAATGATCCTAAGTGTTATAAGATGGTCCAGAGTTGAACGATAACCTCTAAAACAGATATGACCTTTAGCTCTTTTAACGTGGATTTCTAACCATATGTTTATCTTCTTTTCCAAAATAATTTCATATAGCTTGACTAAAATGAAGTTAATCATAATGATCGTATAATTAGAGGGATTTCTTTTATCCCCACTTTTAAAAATAGGTACAACGAGGCTTTAAGTCCAAAGTTTAGGTGAGCCTTACTTGACTGCTAAGCTCAACAACTTATGTATGTGAGGGATCAAAATAAACCCTCCAGTTTTTGTTAATTAATTAATTATTTTTTTATAAAAAGTAAGGGAAAAATTGCTCTAAATTATTGAATACACTCCACGTGAAATTAAAGGTATAGGTATTCTCACAATGACGCTATAAACGCTACTAAATTCTATAGTTATTTTGTAATTTGTAACTTAAAGGTTGTTTTAGTCATTAAACTTAAGACATCCATGTATATGAATAATACATTTATTCTTCATTTTATAGAAGTTCTTTATAGCACACTATGGTGAGATGTTATAATACCCGTGCACATCTAAGTTAAACAAAATATGTGAAACAAAATATGTGAAGAAAAATACAATTTGTGTTAATAGAATCCATCCACACAATTATATTAACATTTATGTAAATATAAAATGATATTATAATTTTTTTTTGGTATTTTTATGCCGAAAGGCGTATACTTATTGGAGATGGGCACAATTAATGATCTTTTAATTTTAAATTTTAATCTGATGGTTATGCATTGAAGATGCTGGCATATTCTTAGTTGTCCTCTAAAATCAATGAGTCAGATTTATTGTTGATAACTTCTTTGCATTTATAAATGCATCCGTTAACCTGTTTACTTTTTAACATTTACCTAATCATATTAAGAAATCACTGTAACATCATATGATTTCCACGTTTAAATGATTAACTTTTAGAATTCTTCAACTGTCCGCGAGTTTCATTATTTGCCTCAGTTATCAGCGCATTTCATTTCTCATTCTCTACCTCATTTTGTCAGGACGTTTCATTCGTTTCATTTTCTACCTCATGTGGATTCTCCATTGGAATTGTTTTCGTGAGCACCCGTTCCGATTCAAACCCTACCTGAAAGTAATATGAAAGGCGTAATTATTCTTCATCCCTTTGTCAGTGGAGGTTATGTGGCTGAGATGTGGAGGGTTTGTTTTCTATGTCGGATTTAGCCACTGTTTGTGTGATGGGCTGGGAAGTTCGTAGTTACTTCATGCATGGGCCTGGCGTTTTTACTGGTTTTTTTTTAATGCGAGAGTTTTTTTTATCGGTCGTAAGTCTTTCGGTGTTCACCAGCCGCGAGTTAGCGCCTCTTTTTTTATCGGCCGTAAGTCTTTCTACGTTCACCAGCCGCGAGTTAGCGGCTCTGCTAGTTGATAATATTATCAAATTTTAGTGGTATTTTAAATTTAAATTTAATATTTTTTTATTTTAAATTAATTACATTAATATTTATATAAAAGAATATTATTAAATTTTAATTTACATTTTTAATTTAAATTAAATAATTTGAAATTTGAAATTCATTATTTTAATACTTAGATAAATACAATATAATATTGTCAATTGGGTTTAGCTTGGGTGATTGGGAGGAATGATTTGTATCACTCAATTTAAACTCTTAATCAATATAGCATTTAAGAAAGATAACAAATTACTTAGATCTTTTTAGAATTTTATTTTTGTATTCTAAAAGCTTTCAAATTGGTTTACTACATTTAATAAAGATAACAAATTACTTAGATCTTTTATAATTTTATTTTTGTATTCTAAAAGATTTAAGAGAAGTTTTCCAAGATCACCACAATTTTGATGACTTGGGAGGTTAGGAATGTTGGTATTGTGATGACTTAGGATGTTAGGAAGGTAGGTATTGTGATAAATATTTTGAAATTGTGATCTAATTTGGGTATATGCAGGGCACTCTAAGAGAAAGTGATTTTCATCTTCAACCCTCCTATTATCACAAAGACCATATATTCTTTCATCCCCATGGTGTTTTGAGAGTTTCTCTATGCACCTCATGGGAGTTGGTTTGAATTTTAGCAATGTTTTTTTTTCTTCTTTGCACTATCCAAAACCTAGAGATACTTTTGATCTTGTAGGTTAGGGTTGACCACGGCTCCTTGTAGTATCTTAATTTTCTTTTCTTCTCTAATTCTTTATCACACCACAAATTCTCCTTAAATTCAAATGTAATAATATTTATAATGTTGTTGATAGACTTAGCATCTTTATTCCATGCTCGCTTTATTCATTGGTGGTTTTGGATGGATTTTGAAGCAATTTTGGGGAGCCACTTTGTTGTCTATATTTTTCATCTTGTTCTTATACATTAACTACCTAATCATGGTTGTGGTCTCAATGGGGGAAAGGATCATTTGTATAAGGAGGATACGATAATGCGTATTGCCTTTAATTTCGAAATTGTCAATGATAAAATTATTTTTGATCTTCTCTATCTTTCTCTGGGATTCCCTTGAGATACTGCATCCCCAAACTTCACATCCATATAGGATGATAACAATGATGAGAGTATCAAAGATGGCATTTTTCTTATCCCATAGCCAAAGGGATGCTAGCTTGCACTTTTTTTCAAGCCCATAATAAGATTTATGCCCTCAATTTATCATTTTCTCAATTTTGTAGTTGCGATTGACCTTTTGATGAATGTCTATTCCGATATATTTGTATGAAGAAACTTCCATTGAGCTATTTTTGTCATATAGGAAAGTATCATAGGTGATATTTTGGGTTTTAATTATCATAACCTTCATTTTTCCAATATTCAGAGTCATACCCATACTAAAACATAAGTCCTTGAGGATTCTTAGTTTCTTAATAAGGTCATAGAGATTCCCTTCCATAAGAAAAATTTCATTGACATAAAGAAGAAGGATAATGACTATACAAAAGCCGGACCAATACAACCAACATCTTCCAAACAATATTCTAACTTATCAATGTATATGCCAAAGAGAGTAGGAGACAAGGGACCTCCTTTCTTGACTCATATATTATACTTAATTTTATATAACCTTACTATAATAAAATTCTATAATAACATTAACTCTTCTAATTTATTCCAAAGTTAATCCATAACACTATCTCATTTTTTTTTCTAAAATAAATAAAACAATAAAAAAAATTAGTTTAATTATTACATTACATATTTTTAATTTACTATATATTATTTAAAACATTTTACTATCTAAATAATACTACAGGATTTACATTTTCTAAAATAAATAAAACAATACAATAAAGAAGATTAGTTTAATTATTACATTACATATTTTTAATTTATTACATATTATTTAAAGCATTTTACTATCTAAATAATACTATATCATTTGCATTTATTTTTTATTATAATGACAACACCAGATGTGCTATGTCTTGAAATACATATTATATGATGGACTATTTAATGCAGCACTTGCAAATGTATAATGTTTATTATTTAAAAATAATTGCAACTTGCCACTACATGTTAATAAAGCATCGATTCCAAACTTAATTAAGAATAAAAGTAAATTTAATGTGGAGAAGTTTAAATGTTTTTGGAATTTGGTTATCAATAATTATTAGAAAAATTTGTTTATTGAAAAATTATTAAAAAGAAATTATTTATAAAAAAATTATTAGAATTGTAAAATTTTATAGTTAAATTTATATTTTTAATTACAAAAATGGATTAGATAATTAGTAAATTGATTTCTTTGTAATAAAGTTTTGATTACAATAATTTACAATATCATAATATCTTATAACTAAAAAATAAATAATGTAAATATTGAAGATGAAAAAAGATACATTAAAACATTTACAATATCATAACATCTTATAACTGAGAAATAAATAATGTTAAAACATTTACATTATCATAATATCTTAGAAAAATTATTAAAAAGAAATTATTTATAAAAAAATTATTAGAATTGTAAAATTTTATAGTTAAATTTACATTTTTAATTACAAAAATGGATTAAATAATTAGTAAATTGATTTTTTTTTAATAAAGTTTTGATTACAATAATTTACAATATCATAATATCTTATAACTAAAAAATAAATAATGTAAATATTGAAGATGAAAAAAAACACATTAAAACATTTACAATATCATAACATCTTATAACTGAGAAATAAATAATGTAAATGTTGAAGATGAAAGAAGACACACTAAAACATAAAACATGTTAAGAGACATAAAAAGAAGAAATTAAAACCTCGTTGCTCTACAAAAGAAATATTAAAGAAACATAAAAATAAACAACAAAAAAAAATGGCATGACAACAAACGATAGTTGATGAATGGCAAGAATAGAGAAACATCAATATAGAAGTTTAGATTGTATCTATGCACGAGTTCAAACTCTCACTAAGAAGGATAATCCAATATAGAAGTTTAGATTATATCTATGCACGAGTTCAAACTCTCACTAAAAAGGATAATCCAAGAAACATAGAGATAAACAGACTTGAAGATTGCTAAACAAAGGATAATGTACGAGTGCATTTGATGATTTACATATTGCAAATATAAATTTTAAAGATAGGATTGATAAATTTATTTATGTTTAAAGATAGGATTGATAAATTTATTTATGTTTAAATGTGTGTTATGATAATTAGTAAATTTCAAAAATCAAAATTCAAAAAAATTATATATTTTAGTGGAACTAACTTAGATTTATCTTAACTCTAAATATATCAAGTTTAAAAAATATCAAATCTTTTAAGGTGTTGATCTTTTCTTAAATTTTGCATTCTAAAAAATGTTTGCACTTTGATCTTTCTATGTTATTATAGAATTTATAGTAAAAATTACAAAAAAAACAAATGTTGACACATAGATTTGAATTCATGCATCAATTTAAATTACAACATTGCATGTCAACATTTTGAATATGTTTATACCAATACCAAAATTAGTATAAAACATTCTAAAACTAGTATTGCAGATGAAATGGTGTGAGATTACTTAAAATATATTCATAATATAAATAAAAATTATACTAAAACCAACAAATAATGTGATATTACTTATCAAAATTAATTAAAATATATCCATAATAGAAATACAAATTATACTAAAATCAATAAATAATGACATTTTTTAGTTATAATATAAGGAAACAAATATTTCTTAAATAAATTGTCAACCAATTATTATTTATTCTATAAAATAAATAGTCAATAAAATTGAAAGGAAATGTAATAAATAAAAAATATGTTTATATAAGTCTAAGCTTAACATTAACCTCTGAAATTAGAATGTTGTATGCTAAATTATTTATGAAAAAAATAATAATAATCTAAAAGAAAGATAAAATCAATGAATTTTAAGTGCCAACAACTTTAAAATTCATGAGCATGAACTTTTTTCTTATGCCACCTAAGAAAAAATCATCAAACATCACTAATAAAAGTAATAGTTACAAAGGTTAACATATTATTATACAGTGAAAAAAATTGTGCTTAAAAATTAATCATCCACTTATCATATTGTTATTATTTTTTTAACTCTTTGACACCATTAGATGATAAATTTGATAATGTAACCATATTCATTAAACTTTAGTTGTATTCTATTTTTCATTGTGATTTAGTATATTTTGTGTAGATTTTGTAATTACAATTTTTCTTATATATATGTGTGTGTGTATCTTTTCAAATCTCTATTTCTCACATAATCACTAATTTCAAACTAAATATATGAGCATTTACTGAATATTTTCTAAAACCAATTTTGATGAATGGAGATATACTAAAGGAAAAGAGAAAATTAAATCTATTATTAAAATTACTAATAAATAAAAAATTTAATAACAAATAAAGAGATCAATGAGTGATTCATAATAATTTTTGACACAATGATGACCACAATGATGATTGAATTTACAAATAGTTGGGACCAAATTTTTAATGTATATCTTTACCATGTCCAAGAATTTGCAATCAAAACATATAATCACCATGAGCATGAATTTACATTCAAAACAGTGACAATGTAATTAGTACTTTAAAAATGGCTAAAACTAGACACATCTGAAAAAGTTGAATAATCCACTTCACAACTCAAATTTGCATTCAATATGGGTTACCAGCTTCATGACACCTAAGATTGAATCAATGGTCTAGGTTATTGTTAAAGAGATCACAATATGGGGGAGAGGAAATACAACGATGGAGCTTCATTCATGGATGGTCTACCAGGAAGTGATACCACAACCATCTACTAGTCTATCAGGAAGTGGTATGCACAACCATAAAATATACAGAGAAGAAAAATCCTAAAATAAAATATATTAGAGATAAGAAAAATCCTAAAATAATTTTTTTATTATGAGATCGTTAAAATGTTTTTTATGAAAAAATAAATACACTTCACATATATTTATATCACTTAAATAAATTTAATAACCTTAATGAATATATTATCTAAAATTAAAACACAAAACTTAGATTATCTATGTTTGAAAAAAATTACTCCAATTCAATAGAAATCTAAATGTTTACATAATTCAATTCAACAAGTTAAAGTTCAATAAACATAACTCCTCCACACATGAGGTTTTGAAAACTCTACAGCAACCCAACCTTACAGGTCTTGACAACTCTAAAGCAACCCAAAGTGTTGAAAAATCCTAACAGGACTTAAAACTATACTTCCTCAGCTTTGCTAGGAAATAAGATTCTAAACCTTTTTAAATAAAGTACACAATACACCGAAATGGAAATCTATTCATCTGCTACTGCAGCTCCTTTTCTTCCTTTCGGCCACATCCACCCAAACATTCTGTCAAAACTCAAAGTATCAAACTGTACAGTTTAACAACAATACGATTTACAATAAATATGCCAAACTAGTGGATGGCTGTAACGGGCGTTAATGCCTGCAACCATGCACCTTTTATTAAAAGGATGATTCAGAAGTTTTTTGACCAACCCGCCAAATGCCATTGAATTCATTCATCTAAATTGTTGAGAGGCAGCGAAGGTCTGCCCAAATTGCCAATTAGCCGGGGCGACATTGTACATGGTGAGAGTTCTTCCATTGCTTATGGTGACTTTGAATGACAGACTCTGTCCGTTGAGATACGAATTGCTTTGCCAATTCGCTCCCCAATTCCTATGCATCTGTTGCCATCCGGTCTTGGAGCCTTTTATCCACGCAGCCTTCACATCTCCTCTACCGCCAACATTGCTAATCAGAACCAGCTCGAAGTAGCTGTGTCCATTTATTGTGAACCGCATTCCTCCATTCTTCTTGCACGGAACCCTGCACCGATTCCATCAACAGACCCCCCTGTTAAAAATATGTATAATTGAATAGTCTACCAGGAAATTTTCATAATTAAAACTGTGTGCATTTGGGGGTTACTAGATTATCAAAATTAGAGTAAATGTTATATATATACCTTCTGTACTGAACAGGCACAATCCCGGCCTTGTATTTTGCAATCTGCAGGAAGGCGGGCTGTGACATGTCGAAATGTTCAAGGGGTAAATTGCACCACCCTCCRTTGTCGTTGGGMAGGGCGTTATTCGGCGGACAAAGATTGGTGGCTGTTACTATAATCGAYCCGCGTCCGRGCAGACACCACTGAGGAACTTTGGAAGCGTCACACTTCATCTCATAACACGCTCCACACGTTTCTCCATCTCTGAACAAAGCCGAGCTGAGGGCAGCAGTGTTGGTGCCATATCCACTGTTATACAAATTCCCATAACCGCAAGCACCCCCTGCAGCAGCAACAACAACGTCTCTACCCAAATTACTATATCCTTCTTGATATCTGGCGAAAGTTTTTAATGACAAAGTTTGGGGATTAACCACCATTTGCATATGTTTACAATTAATCACCTTTTAATTTAAAATTCTAATCTGATGGCTAACCATTGAAAATGCTGGAATATAATATTTTTAGTCGTCCTCCCAAATCAATAAATGTGATTTACTCTTCATAACTTCATAACTTTCTTGTATTTTTGAATGCATCAGTTAACCTATTTACTTTTTAACATTTTGAATGCATCAGTTAACCTATTTACTTTTTAACATTTACTTAATCATATTAAGAAATTACTGTACCATCATATGATTGCCACGTTTAACTGATTAACCTTTGGAATTACCACATTTAAGATTAACTTTTGAATTTCCTCAGCTTTATGTGCATTTCAGCTGTCCATGCATTTCAATTCACCAGAATGCTGTCTGTCCTGATAACTTTCAGCGTTCACCAACCACAACACAAACCACTTTGCAGCTATATACTAGTTTTAAACTCAATCAATTTATTTGAAAAATCAAACTCAATATTTTTTGAATAATCAAGCCTGTGTTTTCACCAAAGTACCATAATTTGAGAAAAAAATAATAACGGCAAACACTTCCCTTAACAAACCGCAAACACTTCCTTAGCAGCAACAATAACGAGTATCGACAGCAATAACGACTCTCTCCAAATTATTATAACTCCAAAAAGTTTAGTATTTTCACCAAATTATTATTAAATTTAACAACCATATATAACTCGCACGTTAGTAAACTTCCAAACCAGCAACACCATTTTGAGTCTGTTGTTAGTATCATGTTTCATGTTTTTAAGGTGGTGATATTTTTTTGTTAGTCCAACATTCTCTCCCATGTCAATCTGGGAATTTGAATTTGGGCTAAAAATCTGATACTATGTTAAGATTTGTCATTATACCAAAATCGAAAAATCTTAGTAAACTTCCAAACTAACAATATCATTTTTCATGACAACAAAATCTACAAGTCTTAGTAAATTTCCAAACCTACAACATCCTTTTGAAACATCACCTTTGAATCAGTTAATCCCATATTCCCAAAGTGACAATTAGCCATTAATCCACCAAATCAATTCCCAAATATAAGGTGGTTAGTCGAAAAATTAACTCAGCTAATTCACATCTTATGAGAGGCCCAATCACTTCTTGGTTTTGAGAAATCATACCCAGTGTTCTTGGAAAATTTATCTTCGTAATTGGATTAAAAAACTAAAAATCTGAAACAAGTGACTAACCCATAGTTCCAGTTGCGTCGCTCCCGCCATAAAATGTAGCATGCGCTGCAGTCCAACCGGCTACCAGTTCTGCCAGTCTTAGCACGAAAAATGACATCAATGCAGCTCCCAACGTCAAATTCTTCATTAAAGCCATTTCTGTATGTACTTAAAAAACTTCCAATCTTTTCCCGTACTACGAACATGTACTCTGACCTCCATATTTATACAGGCGGGGCCGCCGCGGTCGTTAGCTTCATGATTCATCTATTAAAATTACGTTAGATGCACCTGCCACCGACGCCTTCCATATCCATAAGGCTTTCAAAATGGCTTAGTATTCCTGCAGTGAATTTAAAATCACAGAGCATCCACTGTTCTTATCAATTTTCTATTGAAATTAGCTGAAAAAAGACCAATCCAGTGGAATATTAGTAACGGATTTCCTGGAGTCACATGCAATCGTGCTGATCTATGACGTAATCTAAACGCTCTACGCACGCCATGACGTATTGCAACTGAATTGAAATGTCTGCATGTGGTTGATACGGAAAAGTAGAAGAAAGTGTATAATGAAAGCATTTCGGGAGTATATTTGACAGAAGGGCTTCTCACTGCCTCCTCCTTGTGCGCCTACTTTTAAGCCAAGCGTTCACCGTCGGCGTCGATTTTTGGCCGTTGAGAACGTGGGTACTGTAAGGCTATTTGTCCCTCAAAACTCCAATATTGAATTTAATAGAGGGTCTCTGTGGTTTGTTTTATATGACACATACAAGTGCACGGAATATGCATTTGCCATGGAAGTACAATAATGTGTATTTAATTCAATTTGTAAAGAAACAGGTGCGTCATGCAAAGTCCATGCTTTGGCACAGTGATGCATGGGAAATGTTTTTACAGTAATTTTTTTTTATAAGAAATATTTGTTTAAAATGCATGGGAAATGTTTTTACAGTAATTTTTTTTTATAAGAAATATTTGTTTTAAATTAGTGAAAAAATTATTTGATGGATAGATTTGAGTGATTATTTTTATATAATTTAAGTGTTTCAAGAGTTTTTCAGCATGCTGAATCTATTTTTATTTAGAAATAGATTTTAAACAACAAAAAATAATGATTTAGTGTCGATTTTTGTAAATAGATTCAGAAGGCAAAAAAAAAATCATTTCTCAAAACAATTAAACAATAGAGCCAAGCAAGTAAGATTTTGAAAAAGCTTGTAAAATTTGCTGAATCCATTTTTACATTCAAAAATAAATTTTAAACAACAAAAAATAATGATTTAGTGTCGATTTTTGTAACAATAGAACAAGGCAAGTAAGATTTTGAAAAAGATTTAAAATTTATGTATAAAATTAAATTAGCTTGCTTATGTTTATGCTGTACAAGTCAGTTGCAGTGCAACATCTAGAATAAACTAATAACATATAGATAAAATAATAATTGTATCAAAAGACAGGGCACAAGAGACAATGCATAAATCAGAGGTGGCTACCTTAAATTTAGTTGAACCATAAAAATTCAACTGTTATAATTAGAAATTAAGCCATTTATATATTATTGTATTTAATTAAAATTTGAAAATATAATCATATTATTGTTGTTTTTAAAGAGGTTTTTTTAAAGTTAATATAATGTGTAAGTTTTTATGTGTTTAATATGGAGTTGACAAATAACATTAAAAAAATAATAATAACAAAAATAATATTTTAATATGAATCATAAATATTTTTTAAATATTATATTTCAATTTTATGTTAAATAAAGAAAAAATTACACTATATTATAAAAAAATTACATTATATTTTACTTTATATACTACTATATTATAAAAAAAAAATTAATACAATAAAAATATATAATATATTATTTTTAATATTAAAAAATTTAAATTTTCTCATAAAAAAAGTCATATCATAAAATCCCAAAACATGTGTATATTAATAAATTTTAAAAAAATATATATTAATAAATTTTACAAGAAGAATTACATATTTCAGAAATAAATTAACAAATTAATAAAGTTTGACAGGAGTATTACATATTTCAAAAATAAATTAACAATTTATATACAATCTTAAACGAATCAAAGTTATGTTTCTCTTTAACTTGCACTTTAGATTTATATGTTTATTCTTATTATCTCATAACTTTTGCAATGTGTAAGAAAGTTTAATCAAGTTGGAATGTTTATTCTTATTATCTCATAATTTTTGCAATGTGTAAGAAAGTTTAATTATAATTTTAATTATTTAAATGTTTTAATTATAAGATTTTTTTTATTTTCAATATATATATATTTATTTATTTGATATTAAAATATTTTACTTGTTATTAATATTTTTTTAAATGATATGTATTAATTACATATTAAGTATTGAAGGAATTGCACATATCTTTCATATGAAGAAGTAACAAGTACATATTGATCAAATAGGAAAGTTTTTTCTCTCTTTAAAATTGATATAAAATTATTTTACTTAATCTGGATGTTAAAATCATTTTCTAAATGTCATCGGTCAACCCCATGTTGAACATGGAAGGAATTACAAATCTTCATACTCTAGTGTTATTAATATTTTTGAAATTTCACTTGTAATTCCATGTTGAACAGAGAAAGAATTACACATCTCTCTCATTCCACCTATTATAAAGCACCAAAAATTAGTTTAAATAGTTTTGAGCGAGGTGAAACTAATCTCTTATTCCCTTTTCCCTTGGAGTTACGCCTACCACATGATTGATTAGATTAAGGAGATTTGGTTAGTTTAAGTGATTTTAAACCAGAGGTGAAGCTAATTTAGTGTTCCCCTTTGGAGTTAGGCTTGCTACATGATTGATTAGATAAGGAGATTGAAGTCCATGTGCATATAATGAAATGCCATCTCTCCCACCATAGCTACTAACTTGGATGCTGACAAGGCATGATTTCAGCGTATCCTTTTCTTTCCAGTTTTTCTTTTCTCCAAGCAAAGAGACAAGTAAACCCAACCAAGAGAAATTCCATACTCATCATACTGTAAATTCATGGACACGCCATCAATTATTAGAATTTTGGACTGCCTGGAAAAAAAAACATTTCAGCCAGTTCCTTCTGCCAACTGCCTCCGTTAGCAGAAGGAACTGCCTGAAATGTTTTTTTCCCGCTTATTCTCTGATTGATTGGATTCATCTATGGCCTCAAAGTGGATTTTTTATGTTTTTCTCCACTATAATACAATAGCATCGATTGTGCAAATTATTAGAAATGTTGGACAACATTTCTTGTAGAGACTCATGCAGAATCTGTAGACCCTGAATTTTGGACTTGACTTCTCCATTATCAATTCTGGCAGCTAAATCATGCAAAGTATTTATCTCCAGAGATGACAGTAGCGATCGAAGTGTCGCTTCTTGGCCAGGACTGTAATTAACAACGCTCAAATATCGCAAACATTCTTGCATGAAATCATGAAACGACAATTCTGAAGTAACTGAGACGATAGCTGGGGCTTCATCGACGCTCGAGAAACAAATGAGTCAGTTGCATGCAAGGAGGAAGCAGGTATGGTGTGAAAGATGTCAGATGGAAAGATAAAAGCAAACTCGGTATGTATAACAGCGATACACTAAATAATTGAAATGATATTATCGAAAATGTTTCATGACACAAAATGCGTCTCATGATTTTACACTGCTTCTCTCATTCGTGGCATGATGATAATAAAACACGTCATGGCATTACACTCAACTAAATACATTAAAAATTAAAAATATAATCCTCGCACTATGCTGAACTATCACACTGCAATGTATTTTTGGATCATGCCAGTAAGATTAAGTATATGTATTAAAAAATACGAATGTCATTTGTACAAAATAAATGCATTATACATTATTTTTTACAAGTGGAATGGTCTGGTCAAATGTCTAACCAACAACAAAGTAGCCCTAGCTTTACTTCATTTTGTCCAAGTTCAATGGAGAACAAGGCCGTTGATGGATATGAATCTTTGGCTATAGGAATCCTTGCCTAGTAGTCAAAAGATGAGAACTATATACTTTGAAGATGTTCCAATATTATCTCTAAGAGCAACAAAATGAGACAATGACAAATCTCCCCTCCCCTTAGTGAGATGATGATAGATTGATCCCTAAATGTGATTTACAATGAAATGTGTTATGAAATGATCCATCATTTACCACTTTCTTTATTTTTGCACAAACCATCTTTAAAAAAATATGCATTTACAATTAGTATGATAAAGAAAATGATGTATTATATTATTTATATACACATTTAGAGACACTCTTTTAAATGCTCAATTTCATTATTGAGTATTAAGGGTCATTTTAGTCATTTCATAGATTTATAATTCTTCTTTAAGACTAGATAGTTTCATGTTCCATGTGCAACTCAGTTATCCATGATTCTAGTCAATCATTTAACACACATAATTAACAAAGGGATCCGAAGTGGGGGAGTGTTAGAAGATATAAATCGAAACTCTAATATTTCATGAAATAAATATCATGTGATTGTATATCCGATATGATTGATATGCTTCTCAATCTAAAGTCAAATATGTTTTGTCTTATGTTTATTTTTATTGTTAAATCCGCCAAAATGGCATTAGGTCTTTGTGCTTAGCATGGTAAATAGATTAAGGAGATGAAGGAATGATGAGCATACAAATTCTTGCTACTAAATCATATGAACATTTTGCAAGTACCTTTGTAGCTACAGTATTCGTGGAAGGAAGTGATAAAGATACATCCTTAGAGGATAGATAGAAAAGGGGTCCTTGGTTGGTTTCAATCTCATGCTTGTCTATGTATTATGGTGGGTGGGGGTTTTTGGTTGGTTCTAATGCTTGTGTATGTATTATGGTGGGTGGGGTGATAGAGACGTTAGAAGTGTACTCAATTAAGACTATGTCTAGAAGAGATAGGGGTAGAATCGGAGCCAAAAGATCTTATCTCTTTCTATATGAATATAAGGAAGATGATTTTGAAAGTTTGATTGTTTCAAACCTTAATGCTTGTGCATGACCAACAAGAATTGAACTTCAATGTGGAGTTAGTCAACACAAGGCAATATAATAGTTATGAGATCAACATGTCACTTACAAGAATTGGAGTGTGGAGGAGGAATTCAAGGAATTCAACTTGAGTGTGGAGGATAGTAATCATCCCTCCCAACCACCCAATCTAAATCCAATTGACTTAAAATTTGAAAAACATGAAAGTGAGCTTTGATCCACTTATGTGTGCATATATATCATTTAATATAATCTCTCTAATACAAATTTAAATCATAATTATCTTTTAATTCAGTTGCATTTCCTTTTTTATTTTTCTCCTTCAAAAAATTACACTTTTTAAACTTATCTTATATCACAACTTGGTTGAATAGGGAATCTTTGAAATTTCTTAATTTAGAGTTGTGTTGATGATATAAAATAAAAATATCTAAAATTAAATTGATAAATGTTATATTAAAATCCACTTCTAAGTGGAATTTCATAATATTTTTTATAGTATTATTATTAATAAGTATAAATGATATAAACTTAAAATTAAATAAAATTTTATAATAATTAATATAATAAATTTGAAAATTAAAATAAAATATTTACTAACACATTATTATTTTGTTTTAAATTGTTTTAGAAAATTGAGTGTTTCATATATCTATATAAATTAATTTAATTTTAATTATTTTGTATATTATTATTATTTTAATTACATTTTATTGGATATGGATATGTAAATGTTAAAGTTTATTTTAAATATTTTTTATTTTATAAAATATTATTTATTATTTTTATATAAATCTATATAAAATTGATTTTGATGGAATATATTATACATTAGGGAAATTTACATACATATTTAATACATGAATCAAATCAAAATGAGTCAAAATCCTTAATATAACTAATAATTTATCACATTAATTTTTCCATTGTTTAAATTTGATTTTATATAATTTTCATTTTTAATCAAAATTGGAAAATTTGTATTATATAAAATTATAGTTGTAACAATGAAATTACATCATACATACTTAGTAACCAAAATTTGAAGAAAAATAAATAGCTCCTCCTTGCAAAATATAGAGATTACGTATATGATCAAGAAAAATGTCCCAATACATAGCCTCTAAAATGTCCCAATACATAGCCTCTTCTAAGATTGGATATGGTAGTTTAATATTATATTAATCAAAGAACATTGAGAAGTACAAAGATTCATAGTAAATCTTGGCTATTGGATTTGGATTACACATTAGAATAATTATCAAGAGACGTTATAATTGGTTTTTGTGTGCAACCAATTAATAATGAAAAGAACAAGAATCATTCAAAAATTTATCAAGTAAATAAGGATATAAAGATGCATAAGAAGGTAATAAAATTTCTTCAATCATAAATATAGAGAAATGAAAACAAGTAATAATGGTTGCAAAGAAAGAAGTGATGGTAGTTTGGTATGGCAAAGGAAATATACCAAGGTAAAAGAAAAGAAGGAGAAGAAGGACTTCCTAAGTTTTTGGGTAAACCATCTTTGTAGGTAAGTGTATGTATGTTGGGAGAGTTGTAGTCTATGAATCCACTATTTAGGTGTAAATAATTCAATGAAAATGAATTTCCATTCACTTTAAAGGTGTTAGTGGAATAATAAAGCACTTCATTATGTATGGATTGGTTTTGATTAGAATTAAAATTTATTGAGTTTATCCATTTAAGAGAGAGAGAGAGAGGATACTTGAATCATTTAGACGATATTGCATCACTAAGGGAGTGTTTATAAAAATTAAATGAGAATTATGGATGAGAGATGAAGGTAGAGAATGCCACATTTATTCCAAGTGTATAAATGAATAACAAACCAAATAAATGTGTTGATTTATAGAAGGAAAGTATTCAAAATGAATGTGAAAGGGGATTCAATAATA
>JASDQU010307089.1:75327-86840 GCA_032191745.1 Picea mariana | reverse complement strand
TAAACCTAAATAAATGAATGGTAAACGTAAATAAATGATCGGTAAACCTAAAGATTCAATTTCAGAATGTAAATTATCCCAATATTATTGGTCGACTATCACAGGTAAATTATCCCAATTGGTTATTGGTCGGCTATCACAGGTAAAGATTTTTTTCCATCATTTCCAAACTTATCTTTTTAACAATGTGCAAGACTGTTATAAATTTTCATAAATAACAATAAATAAAACCATTTTACAGCATCGATCCACTTATAGTAATGCCCATGGAGCCCGTGGAGAGAATCATAATGCCCAGAACCGTAAACAGTAATTCAAAATGGCGATTATGAAAGAAGTCAATCATTAATTGTGCCCATTGATATCAAAATTCTAGAAGTGAATAACAACAAATTTAGTTTAATTGTAATAATAATGGAACATAGATGTGAGTGATATTGAGTCTATAGCTTTCAGGATAAATGTAAACATATATGAGGATTCCTCGCCAATTTAATTAACAACACGGATTGTGAATCATAGATTAAACCAATCACTATCATTGTTCTAGTAATCCACAAGACTTGCAGCCCTCATGATAATTATAAAATGTTATTTATTTTAACTAAAACTTTGCATAGATCCAACCTAGCATAGATCTAGAAAACTTGCAATAAATTATGGTTTATATGTACATAATTTTTATGTTGGCATTGAAGAACTAGAAGAATACGGCTGAACCACCATGCACATTTTATAATTTTTGGAATGTCTGAAGCTCCTAATTGTTTAATACATGCGAGAGGCTCATATTTACATTTAACAACTAAAATCCAGCTCTGTAGATCATCCATCCTTGTAAATTGTACCGAGCACTACTCGGTACTGCAATAAATATGGCCTTATTGATTTGGTGCAAAAATAAATATATCTATGTAGGAGTAATAAATATATGTTTGTAAGAAGTAAGAACTATTAAATTCAATAAAGACTCAAATTTGAAGGCCAATAGAATTTCAAAAACTTAAAGTTTTACATTTATATTAATTTTTAAAATATTATTGTTTAGATGTTACCGGCTTATCATGAAATCATGTGGGCAATGGTATATCCCAATCTCGGTGTACCAACCTATCAGCTCCTTGGTGCATTGTTTATGTAATTGCAACACAACTCGACATCCTAACAAGAGATACGTCGTCAGTCACATTGTTCGTAGAGCTCAAACATATTGGATCACATCAGAGATAGACATATGTTGGACCCCAAGCTATCGACCCCTTGGTGCATTGTTTATGTAATTGAAACACAACTAGACATCCTAGCAAGCGATACATGGTCGGTCACATTGTTTGTAGAGTTCAAACATATTGGATCACCTTAGAGAGAGACAGATGTTGGACCCCAAGCTATCGGGCCCTTGGTGCATTGTTTATGTAATTGCAGCACAACTCAACATCCTAACAACTGATACATCATTGGTCACATTGTTCATAGAGTTCAAACATATTGGATCACATTGGAGAGAGACAGATGTTGGACCCCAAGCTATCAGCCCCTTGGTGCATTGTTTATGTAATTGCAACACAACTCGACATCCTAGCAAGCGATACACGGTCGATCACATTGTTCATAGAGGTCAAACATATTGGATCGCATCAGAGAGAGACATATGCTCGACCCTGATCTATCAGCCCCTTGGTGCATTGTTTATGTAATTGCAACGCAACTGACATCCTAGCAAGAGATACATGGTCGGTCACATTATTCGTAGAGTTCAAACATATTGGATCGCATTGGAGAGAGACAGATGTTGGACCTTGATCTATCAGCCCCTTGGTGCATTGTTTATGTAATTGCAATGCAACTTAACATCCTAGCAAGCGATACACGGTTGGTCACATTGTTTGTAGAGTTCAAACATATTTGATCGCATCATACCCCGACCTATTGACCCCTTGGTGCATTGTTTATGTAATTGCAACACAACTCAACATCCTAGCAAGCGATACGTGGTCGGTCACATTGTTCATAGATTTCAAACATATTGGATCGCATCAGAGAGAGACAGATCTTGAACCCCTACATTGTTACATGAGTTTCAAAAATTGCATTTTATTTTTCCACCAGTTTATCTTGAACCCCATTTAATGCCGATTATTCTTTACTGTCGATAGGTTTTACTACATCCATGCATCAGTTCATGTTTACTGTATGAAAATGAAAAGCTGTCATAAAATGGTATTCAAATCATAATGCCGAACCCCGATTCCTTGTACCCTCATTACAGGATAAATTTGCTTTGATATTTATCCTGTACAAACCTGATTTTCATTAATTTTTTTTGTTGATATAGTTGTTACTTTAAAGGACTATACATAGTTAGGTTTAGTCATGTTTTTAATGCTGGTGATTTTCCTCATACAGCTCAAGAGGATTGCGATGTTTAGAATCATTTGATTCACTTAATTAATGGATTCATTTTTGTTACATAGTTTTAATTTTTAAATAGGTTTAATTTTAAAATGTAACATATGTTAAATTTAGGGTTAACTTTGTAAATTCACCATCCAACGTGGAATTTTTTTTACCATGGGTTCCTTGGGAATTTTTTTTACCTCTCTTCTTTTTTACTATCTCTTGGTTTCTTATTTTTTACTGGTCCGTTCTTCTTTATTATCTATCTGGTTTCTTTAGCCCAACCTTGATACCATTTTTCATTGCATGTTTATACTTCACACCTCATTTAATGCTAGCTAAAATAATTAGAGGTTCACTCGAATTATAACAGCCGCATGTGTTCACAAAAAAAAATCGGTTATGACAGCCGCTAACTCGATTTTATTAAGGCTAAATAATAACAGCCGCATGTGTTCATTTTATGCTATAATATGAGAATAACATTATGGCTGTCATAAAATGTCAATTTTTATGAAGGCCATCATAAATGTTCATTAAAATAGGTTCATAGTCTATTTTATGTTAATTTCTATAGGTTCATAAAATGGACATTTATGACAGCCATAATGTCAAAACATAGGAGTTGTTTGCCATTCCAGATTTTGGAGCAGATATTTTATTGGCTCCCTTTTTCAGTGTTGACAACATTTAGAACCGTTTGTAAACACTGGAATGTTATTATACAAACCCCTTCATTCCTCGCGCCTTGTCATCGACTTTTCTGCAATGAATTTGGTTTTCTAATTCCTTTTCTCTATGGTGAGGAAGGTTACTTCGTTGGAGGATACCTTCATCAAATTGGTCACGTTTGTCATTTTCATGTACCATTTATAGATTCCAGCTACACAATTGAATGCACTGTTCGATCCATGATTTTGTTATCTTTACCAACAACATGCTCCCTTACAAATAATTATTTTGTGATGAATCCATTTATGAAGTCATTCAANATATGGGTTGGAGACTGGGGTTTCTTTACACTCTTGGAAAATGTGAGTGCTAGAAAATATGAATGGGTTGTTTTGAAACATATTTCGAACAACATGAAATCAAAGTATTTCATTTGTAGCAGCCTTAACAGGGTGTGGAGGAGTACAAGCATTCCTTATGGTGGCACTACACCTCCAAAAGAGGCAGTGGTCTATAAAAGTAAAATTTATTGGTTGTATTTGGACAAAGATTATGAAGACTACCCTTACTATGGATACACAATATATTGGATTGATGTTTTAAATAATCAGTGGGGTTTTTCTTTTGTTCCAATCCTAGACATACGATGTATGTCATTGGAATTATACAATAACCAACTTATATGCCTCATAAATGATGGTTCCACCTCTGTTTGGTTTATTGAAGAAGTGGATAATTTTATATTTGGTCAACCAACTATTGAACGAAGTTTGGAGTGTTTTGAGGATGACTGGGGATTCAAATGGAATTTGTTGCAACACCTTTCAACATACATAAATATAAAATGTCTTGGATATCTTCCATTTCAAACAGTGGACGAGATAGTGCTGATGTGAAATAACAATGAAGTTCCACTCATGTTCTATGATTTGATGACCGGTTCTTGTGTCCCAACAAATATAAAAAATGTATCCATGTTACAAAACTCAGGGTTGCGATTTCCATTTCAAGACCAGTGCAATGATCTGATTGAAAATGGAAATGTTTTCCCATTACTTCCAAACATGGATTCTGTTGATGACATTCCACCATTGGGAATAGATTTGTTGGCTTAGTCTACTTTTCCTTGTACTTGTCTTAAAAATATTGATATTCTTTTGTAGATTTTCATATTTTTGACTTTCATATTTCACCATTCGGATTATATTTGATATTTTACTTGATTTATAAATGTTCATATTCCATTATCAATTCTGATAATTTTCACTTTCATATCATTGTCATATGGATTGATATAAAGACTATTTACTAAAGGCACAATACATGTTTACTAAAGATATAAATGTTTATTGAAGGAAAAATATATGCCAAGTTAATCATAATGTATTTTTTCCTTTTGTAGAAATGTCTACTGAAGGCACAAGTAAATGTATTATGAAACAAACTCGTTCTCCGACAACATGTGAGAGGAGAAATGCAATTCATCGTTTACAGTATCAACAAAACAAAGATGCAATAAATGAATGTAGAAGAGCTTTGTATCGTACAAGAACCACTTGAAATAATATTGAAATTGATTTTCTCGATAGTCGTAAGTATCGAATTTTAGATGCTATCATGCGAACAACAATACATGTTGATGTTTCTTTCCCATAATATTTTCATACTCTAGATATTTCTTATGTTCCACAATATCATAACAATGTTGTCTTCATTGCGGAAACTTCTCATATTCCAAAAGGTGATCATGTTCAAAACCTCGATTCAAATGAGAAACCTCAGTCTTCTACAAATGGAACTCCTAGATTGCAACATGAAGGGAGGTTGGAAAACCTTCATGGAAGAGTTCTCAAAGCCATTCAAAATATAGGGCCATCTAAATTTGTGGGTGACAGTAATTTTCTTGCCAATTTGGTTGATAATTTGCACCCTTTACCTGCTGTTGTTGGATGTGTGTCTCCTCTCCCAAATTTATGAGCTAATATCCATCCACCAACAGAATCAATTAGAACTCTTTCACTTGGAAAAACTAAGGTATTTGAGTTCCATAATTCTTTGTCAAATTTCTTCAACAACATTCGATATATAGATTACTAAAATTAGTAAATTAACATTTTATTTTCTCCTTATTTGCAACACACTAACCACTCCAATAGAGGTATAGAAATAAACGACCAATATATTCCAGAAACACATGTTCAAACTCAAGGGGAGCCTTCTCATAACCTTGGTCCACGTAAACCAGGACCATCTTATGAACATTTTAATGTAATTGTTCTTCATCTGCATTCCTTTTTTTTATTTTTCCTTCTCTTGTAAGTTAGTAAGTTGGAAATTAACATTTTTATATCTTTTTTCACTAGGACACCATTCAATGCAATCAAAATAGATATATGCACTCCATAAATTCAAGGGAAAGAAATGTTGGAAGCAATGCAACAATTCCTTTTGGACCAAATTTGGGTAGGCCCTCTGACATTGGTCCTGAACATGCTCTGCTATCTAGAGTTCATATCCATCAAGTGAATCAACCTGCTTCCCATCAATTTCATACCAACATGATCGAAGTTCATAAAAAAATTTGAGCTAAGATTGATAGCCATTCCATTGTGCAAATATGCCATGTTTGTCGTGAATCTTATCCTGGAATCCAAGTTTTGAGAGGGTATGAAGGTCCTATGTGCAAAAGGTGAAAATATGAGCGAGGTTCCCACCATTTCTCTTGGTGGAATAACATGGATCCATGTGACAAACCTCATGTTCTAAATGTTCTTACCCAAGTTGAAGAGATGCTAATAGAAAGGGTTAATCCAATACTGCAAGTGACACATGCTCATGGTGGGAAATATAAATATAGTGGTCACACAATTAGCTTTCCACAAGATATTTCCATGATTGCAAAAAACCTTCCACGACGTGTTGAAGATCTTGACATACTCATTGTTAGGAGACGTGGTGCACAATATATACATTATGAATGCTATGTAAAGAGATCACGAGTTTTGGATGCATTGCATTACAAAATTCAAATGGATAAATATTATAGGGATGTTCAAATCGACATGGATTCACCTGATTCTCCCCCTGAAAGGCCAGCAAATGTGTCAAGTAGGGTTAAATTTGTTGATTGTGATATTCAAGAAACATAGAGTAATGTTTTTGACAATCAAGAGTTGGCTTCTGATCGTTTGCATGCTCATCCTTCATCTTTTGTTACCCGACTACCCAATGAAGGGAGAGAAATGGAAGAAATAAGAACATTCATTCAAAATGTAGATTCCACACCTGTTGAACGATTGGACTGGACAGACATTGGTTTGTATCCCATTAATGAATATAATATAAAGGGGTTATTGGACATGGATTTCCCCACATTATTCCCCACTAGTGAGGCTGATTGGTTGCATCCTCATATTTGTAATATTCAACTACATGAATATGCATTACATCTTCTCAGATTCTTTGATCAGAGATTTGGAAGCCATCTAAGGTTTTGGTATTTCTTATTGAACATGATTATGTGCCATCGTAGCCAAGCAAATGTTGCAGTATTTGTAAAGAAGAATCTACATGATAACTCACCTACAATAATTCTAGACTTGCGGCAACAACTCATTGATTTACCTGACAATAAGTTGGTTGAGCATCTTATGCGTTTTGGTTCTACTCTTCAAGGTACAAGGGCCTATTGGACAAAGTGTCATGCTGAACTCACTGACATGATTAATCATTTGGGTTTTCCAACATTATTTTTTACTTTGAGTGCAGCTGACACAAAGTGGTCTGACTTACACAATGTCATGCCCAAAAATGCACATTCTCGTCATTTAAATGAACATCGTAAAAAAATTGAAAATGTCATCCATTACCTGCATCTTGTTTCCATTTATATGCATCAAAGATTTGAAATCTTTGAGGAAGAAGCAATAAAAAAATATCTTAAATATAAAGAAATTTGGTACAGGTTTGTTTTGATTGATTTCTACTTTTTGTTTACGTTCACATTCCTCTTGTACTCTTCTAGATATGTATACTAACTTTATATAATATATATACTTTTTTTTAGGTATGAGTGGCAACATAGAGGTTCAACCCACATACATGGTTTCTTGTGGTTGGAAGGTGCACCAAACATGGAAACATTGGATTGGTCAAACCCTTCTAATGTGCACTCCGAAAAGACATTCTTTGATAAATATGTAACATCATGGAATCCACGTGATATTCATCGACGAAACATAATGGTTCCTTGAAGATTAAATGATGATCCATGATTATTAAATAGTGAACAAATTCTCTCTTCTAATGCTCAAGATGATTATGAGCATTTGTTAAATCATGTTCAAAGACATACAAAGTGCAGTGTAGATTCTTGTTTGCGAAAAAAAGGGTCTATTCTCAAATGTCAATACAATGCTTCATGGGAGGCTCGTGATGATTCAATATTGTTCATAGATGAGAAAGGGAAAAAGAAATATGAGACTGCATGAAATGATGATAGGCTAAATGTTCATAATGTTGATCTTCTTGCAGTGTGGCACGCTAATGTTGATTGTTAGCCTGTGGTTTCTCGACATGTCGTCTTGAAATATATTGCAAAGTATGCTTCCAAGGCAGAAAAGAGATCAAAAAATTACCAAGATATGTTGACTAGAATTTCAAATGCAAGCAGCTCAGAAGCTCCTGTATTGTGTGCATACAGAAGGTTCCCTACAAAAACCCTTGTTGATCGTGACATTGGTGCACAAGAAACATATCATATGTTATTGAAACTACCTCTTTTTATTTTCAGTAGGAAATTATTTTCCTTAAATGTTGGTAGAAAGGTTTTCAAGAAAGTATCAAATGATCCCCATCAATTATCATCTCCAGATAGTTTTCTTGAAATATATCAAAATCGAACTTCATTTCTTGATCATTTGTCTATGATAGAAATAGCAATATCTTGGACCTTTGATGGAAAACATAGAAAAGAACCATGGAAACATAGATATGTTCATGCCATTGTTCAAGTTTGGCCACATTTTTATTCTATTCCCAGTGAGGGTTCTCATGAATTTGAGACTTTCTATTGGACTGAGTTACTTTTGTACAAACCATTTCGTAATATTCCCAATGATATTGACCTCACTAGTGCAATAGTGATTGAAAATTGGTGGAATTTCTGATATCGAGCATGGCATGTTGATCGTTCCCCTACACCTTTTGATACTGCTGATGAAGATGAAGATTCCCATGAAGAAGAAACCATTGTTGAAGACGATTTTGAAGAAAGGCAAGTTTTGTATTGCTTGATACCTCCAAACAATATCACAATTTATAACCTTCAAACTCTTGGTTGAAGGGAATTTGATATATGATTTAATTGGGATGAATCGATGGTTTCAAATGATGTTTCTGAAGAAGCTATAGATTTTATAAAAATTTCCAAATCTAGGGGTGATATTGTTGAAAATTTTCTTTCCACAATTCCTTCACCAACATCCTTGTCAGAGAAACAACGACAAGCCTTTGAGATCATATTACGACACTCAGTTGAATATGAACATTGTGAACCTCTTCACATGATTATATAGGGCACTGCTGGCACTGGAAAGTCTTTTCTTATTCACTATATTTCTCATTCTCTTTCTGCTTCAGTAGCTAATGGACATAGTTCATTGCTTTTACTCGCTCCGATACGAATAGCTGCTTTTAATATACATGCAAAAACAATACACTCCGCTCTAAAAATTCCTATCAAAGATATGAGACCACAAAAGGACAATCATTGGCAATATTTCAAGAAGAAATGAGGCATATTCGATATAGTTTGATTGATGAAATGAGCTTTCTAGGACCAATATTATTCATACAGATAGATTCTCTATTACGAGAAGCATTTCTTGATAAAAAAAATTCTCCTTTTGGTGGTAGATCCATCATTCTTGTGGGTGACCTTGGTCAATTGTCTCCTGTCAAAGATAAGCCTTTGTATGCAGGTAATACAGCAGGGAAAGTTTTATGGAAAAGCTTCAACATTGTTGTTACTTTGGATATAATATTTCGACAACAAGGAAATCATCCAAGGCAAGCTTCTTTTCGACAACTCTTGAATAACATAAGAAACATTGAACCTGTTATTGATGATTGGGATCTTCTTATGTCATGGTTTGATATGAATTTGCCTCCAGTGGAAAGGAGTTTGTTTCATTCAACAATTCACTTGTTCCCAACAAATGATTTGGTTACCTTGCATAATAGACAAATGTTAAAGTCATTAAATACTCCAATTACACAATCTGTAGCTGAGCATACAAGACGGGATGAAATTGCTGCTGTTGATGATGATCAACTAGAAAGTGAGGTTTTTCTATGCCCTGGTCAACGTGTCATGTTGACATGTAACTTGTGGGTTGAAGCTGGCTTAGTTAATGGTGCGCTTGGTCACATTCAACAAATTTACTATAGCCCTGGTACAAAGCCACCCCAACTTCCAATGTTCACTATTGTTCTTTTTGATAAGTACATTGGCTCGATTAAGCCCGGCTATTCAAGTCGATCGTTTACCAGTCAGTCAGTACCCGCGAAGTTGAACCGGCCTATAACCAGCATCTAAGTTACCAGCATCTTGGCCAATAGTGACGTTACCCATATTTAAAGTATTATTCCTCTTCTTATTCCTCATAATACTTCCTAAACTTATAATCTTATCCAAAATTCCTCTCCCGTTGGTCGAGCCTTGTTCCTTTCGACAAAAATAATTTGAATATTGTTCCTATCACACCTGTTACAAGAGGAAATTGGAAAAAAATTCCTCTAAAGATGGCATGGGTCCTTACTATACACAAATCATAGGGGTTGACTTTAGATCGAGCTACTATTGATATAGGCAAGAAATAAAATCAAGGGTTGACCTTCACATCCATATCAAGAGTGAAATCGATAGATGGTTTGCGCATATCTCCACCTTTCTCTTTTCAACGTTATGCCAAGATGAAAAATAGTGTKTATGTTACTATTAGGAAGAAAKAAGAGCAACGATTACACTCCTTATCATTGTAGCATCCCATGTAAGTACTTTATCTCTTCATAAAATGTGTATGTTTTGTTGATTTTTTGTCATTCGTAGTTACTATTCTTCTATTAATCTTTTCTTCTCTATTTTTTTGTATGTTTTATACCTTTAGTAGTTTCCTTTTACTATGTCTATAACAAAAGCATATAATTATTTATATTGTTACATTCATTTACTAGTAACCAATAACATTTCAACAATCATATTATTACGCATGAAAATAAATGTTTATCTGATTCTCATATGCATAGTTGGACTCTCCTACATGTAATATTTCATGCTAATATTTTTTGTAACTCACGAAGCAAATTTTGAAAATTTCCATACACACATTCTATTTCTATTTCACCTCATAGTTTATTTATTTTTGTTTTTCCTATCCTGCAGTTATGGACAACTTAGATGCTTTGAAGTTTGGTTCTTATTTGCATGAAATAACGCAACAAGAGCATTTTCTTCATGGCATTCAATCTATGGTCACCAACCAACACCGTGAACCATTCGACTTATTTGATCGATCTTTGCAGTGCTTGTCTAGATTAAAGGAAATTATTCACACATATATGCATATATGTGATAGGGAAGCGGGGAGACATTTGAGAAAAGATTGGCTTCATAGACAAAATGGTCATGGTCAAGTCGATCTTAATTGGTGTTGTCGATGCCACCAATCTGGTTTCATATTAGAGCAAGATTCTAACAATTTTATGGGATTTAGATATTTTTTTATATTTGGAAACTTCATTTTTTGAAGTTTAAACATAAATATTATTTTATGCAATGTTTTTTAATCTATATATTTTATCCCTTTCCTTCTATGTTATAGAATGTTTTTGAAACTGATCAAACATTTTGTTGTTTTCATTATTCATTATACTTCTAATTATTGTTGTATTTTTCTCAACCAGGATTATGGACAACATAGATTTTTCAAGCTTTAGTTGGGATCTATATCAAATCACCGAACAAGAAGAATACTTTACTCTCTTAAAAAATTTCATCTCTATGAGAACTGATATACAGTGTCACATATTTGACAATACATTTCATTTTTTGTTAAACCTGAAGAATTCAATGTTGCAACTACAACATATTTTTGTAATGATTGGTGTTGATGTAAACTCACCTTCCATTTATCATGGACCAGTATAGCCTTTATATAGTTGTTGAGTAAAATTGTAATGAACATAGTTTACAAAATTTTGAACATATGTTTTCTTAAATTTGAAAAGAAATTTTCAAATTATATTTCTTAACTTTCATTCAGATGTTTATTTAAGATCAATTTCAGAAATATTCATATATCATATGACCTTTTGGATGAAAATATGATCTGAAAATATGATATGTCATTTTGACCTTTTCGAAAATCTTCTTTCATGCATTG
>JASDQU010307089.1:40587-50884 GCA_032191745.1 Picea mariana | reverse complement strand
TTCATTACAATTTTACTGAACAACTATATAAAGACTATACCGGTCCATGATAAATGGAAGGTGAGTTTACATCAACACCAATCATTACAAAAATATGTTGTAGTTGCAACATTGAATTCTTCAGGTTTAACAAAAAATGAAATGTATTGTCAAATATGTGACACTCTATATCAGTTCTCACAGAGATGAAATTTTTGAAGAGAGTAAAGTATTCTTCTTGTTCGACGATTTGATATAGATCCCAACTAAAGCTTGAAAAATCTCTGTTGTCCATAATCCTGGTTGAGAAAAATAAAACAATAATTGGAAGTATAATGAATAATGAAAACAACAAAAAGTTTGATCAGTTTCAAAAACATTCTATAACATAGAAGGAAAGGGATAAAATATATAGATTAAAAAACAATGCATAAAATAATATTTATGTTTAAACTTCAAAAAATGAAGTTTCCAAATATAAAAAAAATCTAAATCCCATAAAATTGTTAGAATCTTACTCTAATATGCAACCAGATTGGTGGCATCGACAACACCAATTAAGATCGACTTGACCATGACCATTTTTTCTATGAAGCCAATCTTTTCTCAAATGTCTCCTCGCTTCCCTATCACATATATGCATATATGTGTGAATAATTTCCTTTAATCTAGACAAGCACTGCAAAGATCGATCAAATAAGTCGAATGGTTCACGGTGTTGGTTGGTGACCATAGATTGAATGCCATGAAGAAAATGCTCCTGTTGCGCTATTTCATGCAAAGAAGAACCAAACTTCAAAGCATCTGAGTTTTCCATAACTGCAGGATAGGAAAAACAAAAATAAATAAACTATGAGGTAAAATAGAAATAGAATGTGTGTATGGTAATTTTCAAAATTTGCTTTGTGAGTTACAAAAAATATTAGCATGAAATATTACATGTAGGAGAGTCCAACTATGCATATGAGAATCAGATAAACATTTATTTCCATGCGTAATAATATGATTGTTGAAATGTTATTGGTTAGTAGTAAATGAATGTAACAATATAAATAATTATATGCTTTTTTTATAGACATAGTAAAAGGAAACTACTAAAGGTATAAAACATATTAAAAAAATAGAGAAGAAAAATTAATAGAAGAATAGTAACTACGAATGACAAAAAATCAACAAAACATACACATTTTATGAAGAGATAAAGTACTTACATGGGATGCTACAATGATAACGAGTGTAATAGTTTCTCTTCTTTCTTCCTAATAGTAACATACACACTATTTTTCATCTTGGCATAACATTGAAAAGAGAAAGGTGGAGATATGCGCAAACCATCTATTGATTTCACACTTGATATGGATGTGAAGGTCAACCCTTGATTTTCTTTCTTGCCTATATCAATAGTAGCTCGATCTAAAGTCAACCCCTATGATTTGTGTATAGTAAGGGCCCATGCCATCTTTAGAGGAATTTTTTTCCAATTTCCTCTTGTAATAGGTGTGATGGGAACAATATTCAAATTATTTTTGTCGAAAGGAACACCAATGTACTTATCAAAAAGAATAGTAGTGAACATTGGAAGTTGGGGTGGCTTTGTACCAGGGATATAGTAAATTTGTTGAATGTGACAAAGTGCACCATTAACTAAGCCAGCTTCAACCCAAAAGTTACATGTCAACATGACACGTTGACCAGGGCATAGAAAAACCTCACTTTCTAGTTGATCATCATCAACAACAACAATTTCAGCCCGTCTTGTATGCTCAGCTACAGATCGTGCAATTGGAGTATTTAATGACTTTAACATTTGTCTATTATGCAAGGTGACCAAATCATTTGTTGGGAACAAGTGAATTGTTGAATGAAATAAACTCCTTTCCACTGGAGGCAAATTCATATCAACCCATGACATAAGAAGATCCCAATCATCAATAACAGGTTTAATGTTTCTTATGTTATTCAAGAGTTGTCGAAAAGCGGCTTGCCTTGGAAGATTTCCTTGTTGTCGAAATATTATATCCAAAGTAACAACAATGTTGAAGTTTTTCCATAAAACTTTCCCTGCTGTATTACTTGCATACAAAGGCTTATCTTTGACAGAGACAATTGACCAAGGTCACCCACAAGAATGATGGATCTACCACCAAAAGGAGAATTTTTTTTATCGATAAATTCTTCTCGTAATCGAGAATCTATCTGTATGAATAATCTTGGTCCTAGAAAGCTCATTTCATCAATCAAACTATATCGAATATGCCTCATTTCTTCTTGAAATATTGCCAATGATTGTCCTTGTGTGGTCTCATATCTTTGATAGGAATTTTTAGAGCGGAGTGTATTATTTTTGCATGTATATTAAAAGCAGCTATTCCTATCGGAGCGAGTAAAACAAATGGACTATGGCCATTAGCTACTGAAGTAGAAAGAGCATGAGAAATACAGTGAATAAGAAAAGACTTTCCAGTGCCAACAGTGCCCTGTATAATCATGTGAAGAGGTTCATGATGTTCATATTCAACTGAGTGCCGTAATATGATCTCAAAGGCTTTTCGTTGTTTCTCTGACAAGGATATTGGTGAAGGAATTGTGGAAAGAGAATTTTCAACAATATCACCCCTAGATTTGGAAATTTTTATAAAATCTATAGCTTCTTCGGAAACATCATTTGAAACCATTGATTGATCCCAATTAAAGAATATATCAAATTCCCTTCGACCAAGAGTTTGAAGGTTAGAAATTGTGATATTGTTTGGAGGTATCAAGAGAGACAAAACTTGCCTTTCTTCAAAATTGTCTTCAACAATGGTTTCTTCTTCATGGGAATCTTCATCTTCATCAGCAGTATCAAAAGTTGTGGGGGAACGATCAACATGCCATGCTCGATATCAGAAATTCCACCAATTTTCAATCACTGTTTCACTAGTGAGGCCAATATCATTGGGAATATTACGAAATGGTTTGTACAAAACTAACTCAGTCCAATAGAAAGTCTCAAATTCATCAGAACCCTCACTGGGAATAGAATAAAAATGTGGCCAAACTCGAACAATGGCATGACAATATCTATATTTCGATGGTTCTTTTCTATATTTTCCATCAAAGGTCCAAGATCTTGCTATTTCTATCATAGACAAATGATCAAGAAATGAAGTTCGATTTTGATATATTTCAAGAAAACTATCTGGAGATGAAAATTGATGGGGATCATTTGATACTTTCTTGAAAACCTTTCTACCAACATTTAAGGAAAAGAATTTCCTACTGCAAACAACAAGAGGTAGTTTCAATAACATATGACATGTTTCTTGTGCACCAATGTCATGATCAACAAGGGTTTTTGTAAGGAACCTTATGTATGCACACAATACAGGAGCTTCTGAGCCTCTTGCATTTGAAATTCTAGTCAACATATCTTGGTAATTTTCTGATCTCTTTTCTGCCTTGGAAGCATACTTTGCAATATATTTCAAGACAACATGTCGAGAAACCACAGGCTAACAATCAACATTAGCGTGCCACACTGCAAGAAGATCAACATTATGAACATTTAGCCTATCATCATTTCATGCAGGCTTATATTTCTTTTTCCCTTTCTCATATATGAACAATATTGAATCATCGTGAGCCTCCCATGGAGCATTGTATTGACATTTGAGAATAGACCCTTTTTTTCGCAAACAAGAATCTACACTGCACTTTGTATGTCTTTGAACATGATTTAACAAATGCTCATCATCATCTTCAGCATTAGAAGAGAGAATTTGTTCACTATTTAATAGGCATGTATCATCATTTAATCTTGAAGGAACCATTATGTTTTGTCGGTGAATATCACGTGGATTCCATGATGTTACATAATTATCAAAGAATGTCTTTGCAGTGTGCACATTAGAACGGTTTGACCAATCCAATGTGTCCATGTTTGGTGCACCTTCCAACCACAAGAAGCCATGTATGTGGGTTGAACCTCTATGTTTCCACTCATACCTAAGAAAAAGTATATATATTATATAAAGTTAGTATACATATCTAGAAGAGTACAAGAGGAATGTGAAGGTAAACAAAAAGTAGAAATCAATCAAAACAAACCTGTACCAAATGTCTTTATATTTAAGATATTTTTTTATTGCTTCTTCCTCGAAGATTTCAAATCTTTGATGCATATAAATGGAAACAAGATGCAGGTATTGGATGACATTTTCAATTTTTTTACGATGTTCATTTAAACAACGAGAATGTGCATTTTTGGGCATGACATTGTGTAAGTCAGGCCACTTTGTGTCAGCTGCACTCAAAGTAAAAAATAATGTTCGAAAACCCAAATTAGTAATCATGTCAGTGAGTTCAGCATGAAACTTTGTCCAATAGGCCCTTGTACCTCGAACAGTAGAACCAAAACGCATAAGATGCTCAACCAACTTATTGTCAGGTAAATCAATGAGTTGTTGCCGCAAGTCTAGAATTATTGTAGGTGAGTTATCATGTATATTCTTCTTTAGAAATAATGCAACAGTTGCTTGGCTACGATGGCGCATAATCATGTTCAATAAGAAATACCAAAACCTTGGATGGCTTCCAAATCTCTGATCAAAGAATCTGAGAAGATGTAATGCATATTCATGCAGTTGAATATTACAAATATGAGGATGCAACCAATCAGCCTAACCAGTGGGGAATAATATGGGGAAATCCATGTCCAATAACCCGTTTATATTATATTCATTGATGAGATACAAACCAATGTCTGGCTAGTCCAATCGTTCAACAGGTGTGGAATCTACATTTTGAATGAATGTTCTTATTTCTTCCATTTCTCTCCCTTCATTGGGTAGTCGGGCAACAAAAGATGAAGGATGAGCATGCAAACGATCAGGAGCCAACTCTTGATTATCAAAAACATTACTCTATGTTTCTTGAATATCACAATCAACAAATTTAAGCCTACTTGACACATCTGTTGGCGTTTCAGGGAGAGAATCAGGTGAATCCATGTCGATTTGAACATCCTTGTAATATTTATCCATTTTAATTTTGTAATGCAATGCATCCAAAAATTGTGATCTCTTTACATAGAATTCATAATGTATAGATTGTGCACCACGTCTCCTAACAATGAGGATGTCAATATCTTCAACACGTCGTGGAAGGTTTTTTACAATCGTGGAAATATCTTGTGGAAAGCTAATTGTGTGACCACTATATTTATATTTCCCACCACGAGCATGTGTCACTTGCAGTATTGGATTAACCCTTGCTATTAGCATCTCTTCAACTTGGGTAAGAACATTTAGAACATGAGGTTTGTCACCTGGATCCATGTTATTCCACCAAGAGAAATGGTGGGAACCTCACTCATATTTTCACCTTTTGCACATAGGACCTTCAGACCCTCTCAAAAATTGGATTCTAGGATAAGATTCACGACAAACATGGCACATTTGCACAATGGAGAGGCTATCAATCTTAGCTCAATTTTTTTTTATGAACTTCGATCATGTTGTTATGAAATTGATGGAAAGAAGGTTGATTCACTTTATGGATATGAACTCTAGACAACAGAGCATGTTCAAGACCAATGTCAGCGGACCTACCCAAATTTGGTCCAAGAGGAATTGTTGCATTGCTTCCAACATTTCTTTCCCTTGAATTTATGCAGTGCATATATCTATTTTGATTGCATTGAATGGTGTCCTAGTAAAAAAAGATATAAAAATGTTAATTTCCAACTTACTAACTTACAAGAGAAGGAAAAATAAATAAAAAAAGGAATGCAGATGAAGAACAATTACATTAAAATGTTCATAAGATGGTCCTGGTTTATGTGGACCAAGGTTATGAGAAGGCTCCCCTTGAGTTTGAACATGTGTGGCTGGAATATATTGGTCGTTGATTTCTATACCTCTATTGGAATGGTTAGTGTGTTGCAAATAAGGAGAAAATAAAATGTTAATTTACTAATTTTAGTAATCTATATATCGAATGTTGTTGAAGAAATTCGACAAAGAATTATGGCACTCAAATACCTTATTTGTTCCAAGTGAAAGAGTTCTAATTGATTATGTTGGTGGATGGATATTAGCTCATAAATTTGGGAGAGGAGACACACATCCAACAACAACAGGTAAAGGGTGCAAATTATCAACCAAATTGGCAAGAAAATCACTGTCACCCACAAATTCAGATGGCCCTATATTTTGAATGTCTTTGAGAACTCTTCCATGAAGGTTTTCCAACCTCCCTTCATGTTGCAATCTAGGAGTTCCATTTGTAGAAGACTGAGGGTTCTCATTTGAATCAAGGTTTTGAACATGATCACCTTTTGGAATATGAGAAGTTTCCGCAATGAAGACAATATTGTTATGATATTGTGGAACATAAGAAATATCTCGAGTATGAAAATATTATGGGAAAGAAACATCAACAAGTATTGTTGTTCGCATGATAGCAGCTAAACTTCGATACTTACGACTATCGAGAAAATCAATTTCAATATTATTTCGAGTGGTTCTTGTACGATACAAAGCTCTTCTACGTTCATTTATTGCATCTTTGTTTTGTTGATACCGTAAACGACGAATTGCATTTCTCCTCTCACATGCTGTCGAAGAACGAGTTTGTTTCGTAATACATTTACTTGTGCCTTCAGTAGACATTTCTACAAAAGGAAAAAATACATCATGATTAACTTGGCATATATTTTGCCTTCAGTAAACATTTATATCTTTAGTAAACAATATTTAGTAAACATGTATTGTGCCTTTAGTAAACAGTCTTTATATCAATCCATATGACAATGATATGAAGGTGAAAATTATCAGACTTCATAATGGAATATGAACATTTCTAAATCAAGTAAAATATCAAATATAATCTGAATGGTGAAATATGAAAGTCAAAAATATGAAAATCTACAAAGGAATATCAATATTTTTAAGACAAGTACAAGGAAAAGTAGACTAAGCCAGCAAATCTATTCCCAATGGTGGAATGTCATCAACATAATCCATGTTTGGAAGTAATGGGAAAACATTTCCATTTTCAATCAGATCATTGCACTGGTCTTGAAATGAAAATCGCAGCCCTGAGTTTTGTAACATGGATACATTTTTTATATTTGTTGGGACACAAGAACCGGTCATCAAATCATAGAACATGAGTGGAACTTCACTGTTATTACACATCAACACTATCTCGTCCACTGTTCGAAATGGAAGATATCCAAGACATTTTATATTTATGTATGTTGAAAGTTGTTGCAACAAATTCCATTTGAATCCCCAGTCATCCTCAAAACACTCCAAACTTCGTTCAATAGTTGGTTGACCAAATATAAAATTATCCACTTCTTCAATAAACCAAATAGAGCTGGAACCATCATTTATGAGGCATATAAGTTGGTTATTGTATAATTCCAATGACATACATCGTATGTCTAGGATTGGAACAAAAGAAAAACCCCACTGATTATTTAAAACATCAATCCAATATATTGTGTACCCATAGTAAGGGTAGTCTTCATAATATTTGTCCAAATACAACCAATAAATTTTACTTTTATAGACCACTACCTCTTTTGGAGGTGTAGTGCCACCATAAGGAATCCTTGTACTCCTCCACACCCTGTCAAGGCTGCTACAAATGAAATACTTTGATTGCATGTTGTTTGAAATATGTTTCAAAACAACCCATTCATATTTTCTAGCACTCACATTTTGTAAGAGTGTAAAGAAACCCCAGTCTCCAACCCATATAGAACCTATGTTTTTGAATGACTTCATAAATGGATTCATCACAAAATAATTATTTGTAAGGGAGAATGTTGTTGGTAAAGATAAAAAAATCATGGATCGAACAGTGCATTCAATTGTGTAGCTGGAATCTATAAATGGCACATGAAAATGAAAAACGTGACCAATTTGATGAAGGTATCCTCCAACAAAGTAACCTTCCTCACCATACAGAAAAGGAATTAGAAAACCAAATTCATTGCAGGAAAGTCGATGACAATGCGCGAGGAATGAAGGGGTTTGTTTAATAACATTCCAGTGTTTACAAACGGTTCTAAATGTTGTCAACACTGAAAAAGGGAGCCAATAAAGTATCTACTCCAAAATCTGGAACGGCAAACAACTCCTATGTTTTGACATTATGGCTGTCATAAATGTCCATTTTATGAACCTATAGCGATTAACATAAAATCGTGTATGAACCTATGTTAATTGACATTTATGATGGCCTTCATAAAAATCGACATTTTATGACAACCATAATGTTATTCTCATATTATAGCATAAAATGAACACATGCGACTATTATTATTTAGCCTTAATAAAATCGAGTTAGCGGCTGTCATAACCGATTTTTTTTTGTGAACACATGCGGTTGTTATAATTTGAGTGAACCTCCGATTATTTAGCCAGCATTAAATGAGGTGTGAAGTATAAACATGCAATGGAAAATGGTATCAGGGTTGGGCTAAAGAACCCAGATAGATAATAAAGAAGAATGGACTAGTAAAATATAAGAAACCAATAGACAGTAAAAAAGAACAGAGGTAAAAAAAATTCCCAAGGAACCCATGGTAAAAAAAATTCCATGCTGGCTGGTGAATTTTAAAATTAAACCTATTTAAAAATTAAAACTGTGTAACAAAAATGAATCCATTAATTAAGTGAATCAAATGAATCTAAATATTGCAATCCTCTTGAGCTGTATGAGGCAAATCACCAGCATTAAAAACATGACTAAACCTAACTCTGTACAGTCCTTTAAAATAACAACTATATCAACAAAACAATTTAATGAAAATCAGGTTTGTACAGGATAAATATCAAAGAAAATTTATCCTGTACTGAGGGTACAAGGAATCGGGGTTCGGCGTTATGATTTGAATACCATTTTATGATAGCTTTTCATTTGCATACAATAAATAGGAACGGATGCATGGATGTAGTAAAACCTATCGACAATAAAGAATAATCAGCATTAAATGAGGTGTGAAGTACATCCCTGTTACCCAAAAGACCGTGGAGTGATTTTGCGGCATTTGCATGTGAGATACAAACCAATGTCTGGCCAGTCCAATCGTTCAACAGGTGTGGAATCTACATTTTGAATGAATGTTCTTATTTCTTCCATTTCTCTCCCTTCATTGGGTAGTCGGGCAACAAAAGATGAAGGATGAGCATGCAAACAATCAGGAGCCAACTCTTGATTGTCAAAAACATTACTCTATGTTTCTTGAATATCACAATCAACAAATTTAAGCCTACTTGACACATCTGTTGGCGTTTCAAGGAGAGAATCAAGTGAATCCATGTCGATTTGAACATCCCTGTAATATTTATCCATTTGAATTTTGTAATGCAATGCATCCAAAAATCGTGATCTCTTTACTTAGCATTCATAATGTATATATTGTGCACCACGTCTCCTAACAATGAGGATGTCAATATCTTCAACACGTCGTGGAAGGTTTTTTACAATCGTGGAAATATCTTGTTGAAAGCTAATTGTGTGACCACTATATTTATATTGCCCACCATGAGCATGTGTCACTTGCAGTATTGGATTAACCCTTGGTATTAACATCTCTTCAACTTGGGTAAGAACATTTAGAACATGAGGTTTTTCACCTGGATCCATGTTATTCCACCAAGAGAAACGGTGGGAACCTCACTCATATTTTCACCTTTTGCACATAGGACCTTCAGACCCTCTCAAAACTTGGATTCCATGATAAGATTCACGACAAACATGGAACATTTTCACAATGGAGAGGCTATCAATCTTAGCTCAAATTTTTTTATGAACTTCGATTATGTTGGTATGAAATTGATGGAAAGCAGGTTGATTCACTTGATGGATATGAACTCTAGACAACATAGCATGTTCAGGACCAATGTCAGAGGACCTACCCAAATTTGGTCCAAGAGGAATTGTTGCATTGCTTCCAACATTTATTTCCCTTGAATTTATGCAGTGCATATATCTATTTTGATTGCATTGAATGGTGTCATAGTAAAAAAAGATATAAAAATGTTAATTTCCAACTTACTAACTTACAAGAGAAGGAAAAATAAAAAAAGGAATGCAGATGAAGAACAATTACATTAAACTGTTCATAAGATGGTCCCGGTTTACGTGGACCAAGGTTATGAGAAGGCTCCCCTTGAGTTTGAACATGTGTGGCTGGAATATATTGGTCGTTGATTTCTATACCTCTATTGGAATGGTTAGTGTGTTGCAAATAAGGAGAAAATAAAATGTTAATTTACTAATTTTAGTAATCTATATATCGAATGTTGTTGAAGAAATT
>JASDQU010307089.1:14530-26694 GCA_032191745.1 Picea mariana | reverse complement strand
CACAGTGTGACAAAAATTTCCCAACATTGCAATTGACAAACATTTCCCAACATCGCAATGTGACGAAAATTTCCCAACGTCAACCTTGGTATCATGGTTTTTCATGGTCATGGTTAACCTTGGTATCATGGTTTGTCATGGTCATGGTTAATATTTTGTATGTATGTAATAATGTATTATGAATGTGTTTTTACTTTATCACTTTAATGTAATATTAAAATTTTAATACCTTTTAAATATTTTAGTGCTTTATTAATGTGTTAATTAATAATATTTTTGTAACTTATTAGTACTTTGAAATAACAATTTCTTGTTATATGTATGGGAATTGAATTCAGGTGAGAAGGATAACAATCATTCCTCGCAACCATCCAAGCTAAACCCAATTAACATTAATACATTATTTATTAGTGTATTAATATTAGTATTTATTAATATATAAATATAATATTTATAATGTATTTATATATTATAATAATTTATGGTTAATATATATATTAATATTTGCATAAGTATTAATATATATTAGTAAATATATAAATATATTAATGTATTAATAATTAATAATATATAAAAATATTAATTATGATATATTTCAGCATTATAATAATGAGTTAATACATTATTATAAGGTATTATTTGTATAATGTAGTACTACATTATTAATGTTACATTACTTTATTAATGTATTAATATTCTATTTATGTATTATTTTAATGGAGTATAAATACTTTATTGAATTATTATTATTTTAAATAATGTAATACTTTAATGTATTTTGAATACTTTAATATTTTTTAATGTATTAGTGTTTTATTAATATATTTTATTTATAATATTGATTAATTAATTAATACATTTGTACATTACAATATATATTAATGTATTAATACTTTAATTTAGACATTATATTAATGTATTATCATTAATTAATTTAGATAATTAATATTTTAATTAATACATTAAGTTAGTAATTTCAATTAAGTTATATTAAGTAATAATTTAATTATATTTGGTTATATTTATTTATATTAAAACATTGAGTTTTATTAAATTGTATTATTGAATTTAATGCATTAATGTATTAATGTAAACATTATAATAATAAATTAATACATTAATTTAAATTACTAAATTAATTATATTACGTAATAACTTAAATATAATTAATTAATATATTATGTAATAAGTAATTACTTAATACAACTTAATTTAAATTAAGAAATAACTTAATTATATTAAGTTATAACTTAATTATGTTAAGTTATATTAGTAATAACTTAATATATTAAGTAATTTAACTTGATACATTAATGTTTTCATTTAGTAATTAATACATTAAGTTAGTAATTTAGAAATCATATGAATGTACTAATACTTTAACAATATTAAGTAATAGATTTTTAATAAAATATTAATTATTTGATATATTAATATATTAATCAAATAATACAATAATTAATAATATAATAATAGATAATATTACATTAATAATTAATTAATACATTATTATTATATAGATATTAATATATTAATTGTTGTTCTCATGTCATGTCGGCCATAAACTACCAACAACCACATTAAGTAAAAAGTGGTTGATATACGTTGATCGACGTCATTAAAATAAAAAGGTTGAAAATGACGTCAATCGGCGTATATCAACCACTTTTTACTTAATGTGGTTGTTGCTAGGATAATTGGAAGAGGTATTGTGTGTCTAAATAACAAAAATATTATGGCTGAAAATGTCTTGCTAGTTGAGGATATTGAACACAATTTATTGAGTGTAAGTCAAACTTGTGATAAAGGGCATTACATGATTTTTTATTCTAAAAATTGTCAAATCAAAGATGTCAAAACAAATAGGTTAGTTGGAACAGCTACAAGAACACCCAACAACATTTACATACTAGATGAGAAAAAGGAAAATTGTTATCTTGGGAATGAAGATGAAAGTTAGTTGTGGCACAAAAGGTTTGGGAATATTAAGTTGAAAATCTGATTCAGTTAAACAAAAAGGGAGCTATAAGAGATTTACCTGTCATGAAGAATCTTACCAGTTCTATTTGCAAACAGTGTCAACATGGTAAACAAACTAGAGTCAGGTTTAAGACCAAAGAACACTCTACAACAAAACCTTTGGAAACAGTACATGTCGATGTTTGTGGAACTATGAGGACAACATGATTAAATGGTGAAAGATATTTTCTGTTATTTGTGGATGCCTGTACTCGAATGACTTGGATGTTTCTGTTGAAAAGGAAGTCTGAAACATTCAATTGTTTTCAAATTTTCAAAGAATTGACTGAAAATGAAATTGACATGAAAATTTAATGCTTAAGATCAAACAATGGAGGAGAGTTTGTTTCTAAAGAATTCAATAAGTATTGCGATGATAATGGTATCAAAAGACATTTTTCTGTTACTGAAACACCTCAGCAAAATGGTGTTGTTGAAAGGAAAAATAGGACTGTTATGGAGATGGCAAGAACAATGATAAATGAATCTAAATTGAGTAATGTACTTTGGCCTCTAGTTGTCCATACTGCTATTCATATTCTGAATAGAATCTTGTTGAGAAATAACTATGACAAAACACCTTATCAATTATGGAAAGGTAGGCCAGCAAGTGTAAAACACTTTAGAAAGTTGGATTCAAGAACTGATGAAGGTATTTTAGTTGGATATTCATGCTCAATAAAAGCTTATAAGTGCTACAATTTCAGATTGAAGAAAGTTGTTGAAGCCATAGATGATAAATTTGATGAATCTTCATTTTTAAAATAAAAAATTGAACATAAAGATCATCAGACATATGAAATATATGACAAACTGAAAATGAAAGAAGAATCAAGTGATATAGAGGAAACCAAATCATCTAAAAATGAAAATCTGATCCCTACTTTGGTTCAAGGGTCAACTCCATCTAAGGCTCCAAACAAAAGGGTACAAAGAAATCATCCTGAAGAGAAAATCATTGGTGATATATATGCAGGTGTTGAAACTAGAGGCAAAAGGCAAGAATCTAGTTCAAATCATGAACACGTATCATTACTCTCTTTGTTTGAACCCAAGAATGTTGAAGAAGAAATCAATGATGAATATTGGATGAAAGAAGTGAAAGAAGAGATTAGTCAAATAGAAAAGAATGAGACATCGGAATTGGTTCCTAGACCTTTAAATAAGAATGTTATTGGGGCTAAATGGGTCTTCAGAAATAAGTTGGATCAAGCAGGCAAGGTGACTGGAAATAAAACTAGACTGGTTTGTAAAGGGTATCACAGATAGAAGGCATAGATTATGGAGAAACTTATTCTCTTGTTGCAAGAGTGGAATACATTAGGATGATTTTGTCTTATGCTAGTTCCAAGCGCATTAAATTTTATCAAATGGATGTAAAATCTACATTTTTAAATGGTGAATTAGAGGAAGAAGTATACATGGAACAACCATATGGGTTTTAGGTGCAAGAAACATAAAATCATGTTTACAGGTTGAAAAAGGCTTTGTATGGGCTAAAGAAAGCTCTAAGAGCTTGGTATTCTAGGCTTGATAAATACTTAAGGCAGCAAGGATACATAAAAGGCAACACTGACATTAATTTTTATATTGAAGAAGAACATCATAGCTTGGTAATTGTTGAGATTTATGTAGATGATATTATTTTTGGTAGTGATAATGATCAACTTAGCCAACAATTTGTTGAAAGTATGAAGAATGAGTTTGATATGTCCATGGTTGGTGAAATGAAATTTTTCTTAGGTCTTCAAATCACTCAATCTGATGAAGGTATTTTCATTTCTCAAACTAAATATATCCATGAAATGCTCAAGAAATTTCAGATGCAGGATTTTAAACCAGTTGGCACTCCCATGGTTACTGGATGTAAATTAAGTCAAAATGATAATTCTGAAAATGTTGAGCAAACAATGCACAGATCTATGATTGGCAGTCTTCTATATGTAATAACCATAAGGCTCGATGTTATGCATGCAGTTTTTCAAGTTGCTAGGTTTCAGGCCTCTCTTAAAGCTTCTCATTTACTTGCGGTCAAAAGGATTCTCAGATATCTTAAGGGCACAACAGAGTATGGTTTATGGTATCCTAAGGGTAATCAACTTGATTTGTATGATTTGACTGATGTTGATTGGTCAGGTTGTGTTGATTATAGGAAGAGCACTAGTGGAGCAACATTCTATCTTGGAGGATGTCTGGTGAGTTGGTCTAGCAAGAAACAATCAACAGTTTCCCTTTCTACTGCTAAGGTAGAATACATTGCAGCTACAAATTGTTGCACTCAGGCTCTCTAGATGAAACAAATGTTATCAGAAATACACATTCATTATGATGCTCCCATTCCTATTTTCTATGACAACACCATTGCCATTAGTATCTCTAAAAACCCAGTTATGCATTCCAAAACGAAACATATTCCTATTAAATTTCATTTTATCTGAGAGCAAGTTTTAAGTAACGTCATTAAGCTGGATTATGTTGGTACGAAAGATCAGATTTTTTATATCTTGACTAATCCCTTAACTAAAATGCAATTTGAAAGTCTCAGGGATCAATTGGGGGTTTCCCTTCTGTAATTTTATTTCTCTTTCCTTATACTCACAATTGCAGGTTTCCATGGTGCATCGTTCAGCTCTGTTATTCATGTTTTGTCCCCTCTACAATATTTTTTCCCATTTGGTTACAATTTACACATATTCATTTCTTTTTGATAGGGGGAGTTGATGGTGATCTTCTCTTGGTATTTCTTGGCATTTCTGACTGGAGGAGTATGTTTGATCCTTTGCCATCGATGCTAAAAAGGGGGAGAACAGGTTTAGGTTTTCCATCAATGTCAAAGGGGGATTTTGTTGGCCATTTTGAACAGAGTGGATGAGAATTGGCATTGTTTCCATTTATGTCAAACTTCTCATTAATGCATCTATGAGTAAGAGTTTGATTTTCTTGTTATTGGACTAGCAGTCGTTAGATCCACTATAAGGAGGATAAGCTCAGGAGTCATCCAACACTCCAAATATGTGAAGGAATCTTGGCCATCCATCGTGCAAAATCGTGGATCATTGGATCCAGAGGACACGTGGCATCGAATGAGTAGTTTCATAGAATCACGAATCGGGAGAACTGCGTCGATCAGTTCGTAGACATTGCAAAACGTGAAATCCCGAGGACCGTTCAATCCAGAGGACACATGGAAAGAGATCATCATTTTCCTGAATGGAAAGTCAAAGGAAGGAAGTGCTCTAACCTTCCAACTCACGAAACATGAAATCGCGATAAGATATGGACCGTTGGTTCCATATGACACGTGGTAAAAGATGAGGATTTTCGAAAATTCGGGAATCGAGAGAACATAGGTGAACTAACCTTCAAAGTCGTGAAACATGAAATCGTGATATGATCTGAGCTGTTGGATCGAGGACCAATCTCGGTCGTCGGATCCAGGAGGTGAATATGGTAGACCACGTCAGCAAGGACAGGTGGCAGACTACGTTAGCAAGGACACATAGCACAATCAGATAGTGACAAGTGTCATGTTGATTCAACATTTCAGGAACGTGGAAATCACAAATATGAGTGACACATGGAAGCTGCTCGGCGGATGACACGTCGTCGAGTGACGCAAGAGTTACATCACTCTGGGAGTTTTGTTTCAGGATTTTTACCATCAACACTCCCCAAAGTCCCTAAGGTTGAAGTCCTGGAGCGGAGGAGGGCCGTCAGATCACCAAGAAATCTCGACCGTTGATCTGATATGAGGCCATTTTGGAATTTCGTGTATCAGGAGTTTGGAGACAACTCACTGCAGAATCACTGAAATGTGAAGTTGCAAATTTTATCTGAGTCATTGATTGCAAGGGAATCGAGGATCGTAGATCTAGTCTCGAGGAATTCCCTAATTTAGGGATTGAGAATTTGGAGAAGATAGGTGAGTGAATTCACGAAGTTCGCAATGTCCTGAAGTGCGAAATCATGAAGTGCCTGTTGGCGTAGCCGATGATCACCACTGGTGGTCACATGAAGGAAGGAGATTGCAAGTTGCTAGGCTCCATTTCATGATCGAGAGTTGGAAGAGTCAGAGTGACTTGCAGTAAAACTCGTGAAATGATAAATCGCGAAGCACTCATTTTATTAGTGAGTGGTCACAGCCAGTGGTCAGATCAACGAAAGATTGGGGAAGGAGCTAGCAACGCTAGGCTCCATTTCAGAGTTTTGCGAGTGGGGAAACCAAGGGGACTCACAATTGATCACCCGAAATGAAAAATTGTGAAATGACTATGGGTCAAGCATATGGTTATCGCCGATGGTTATATGAAAGGAAGGGGCTTAGCCAAAAAATCTAAATGCCCTATGTGTAGAAACCACTGATGATTTCAGCTAGAGAAACTCGGGATAAGCCCATTGAAGATGAACGCATTGAGCATACCACCAGGGATGATGAATAGCTTCCATGATGATCAGGTAGAGGACTCGACATGACAGAAAGATGTAGAACAAAGAAGTGAAGGTGGACTGTGAGTCAGCTATGCAGTTATGAGGAAGAGATGCAGATACATTGCACAGTGGATGCAATTGATGCAGAGAGGATATAAAAATTTAGAACAGAGAATATATTGAAATGTTGTTGAGGGTTGCAGGTGAGGATGAGGCAGATGATTTGAAAACAATAACAGGTTGAAGCCTGTACTAAGGGAGGAAGGGAGTAGCTAGGGAGACTAGTTGTCTCATTGAAAGTTGAAGCTTGCATTCAGGTAGTAGACACTGTCTTTCAGTAGGTGTTGAAGATAAAGAGGTAGTAGCCTCATATGAGTAGTTTCTCAAATAAAATTTGATGTAAAAGAAGTGGCATGCTTGCTTTACATCCACAAGAAGAAGAAGAGGTTTTTCCCTTTATGGGTTTCCTCAGAAATATGTTGTGTCTTTGTCCATTTCATATGATTGATTCATACTAATTTCTTTTCACTGAGACAAAATATTTATTATTTTTTAAGCTGCATTAAAGAAGTAACCCGTGTTAAAAAGATATAAGTGAAAATAGGCTATACAACTGATTCACCCCCCCTCTCAGTTTCTTAACTTGTCCAACATGGTATTCTCTTACAACTATCCCAAATTTCCTCCATCTCTCTTCCTCTAGACCTACCCAACCCAAGGAATGTACCTATTCACTTATCTTAGTCCATTTGGCATCCCATTCATTTATCAAGGTCTCTCTAGCATATGTAACTAGGAATATCTCTATTGGGAACTCAAGGGATATCACTGCCAGGAAAACTATCGGGAAAACAATAAAAAACAATTTATGTTCTAGTGAAACTCACCGAGGAGTTCACTTTTTCAGCCTGACAACCTGAATATTCAATATTCATCCCCATAATGCTCCAAAAATTCTCTAGCATGCTCCATAATTTTCCCAGTATTCTTGGTATATCTCCAATGCTCTTTTCCCTTTCTCTCCATTATTTTTTATGCAAAAACTATTTAATCTCCCCATATGAATTTCCTTTATTTTCCCAAGACAGTTGACTTCTCACTCTACCTAATGTTGATTTTACTGCAGCCCCATGCTTCCAATAACTATGGATGTGACTTCTACACCCACCTCCTAATAGGTATTTAATGATTGGACTCTCATACACTCAAACAAAAAAATAGAAGGTTGTCCCAATGATAATAAAATTCATAAATATGGGTTTGTATTAATACCCACAATATATTTCCTCCTTGGGCCCCTCTTAAACACTCCTATACATTCCCCTCTCTTGTGGATAAATCATCCCCCATCTCTGTCCATATTCCCAGTAGTTGGTATCACATTATATTTATTAAAATCAGAAATACAATTCACTTATTACGTCACTTGGACATAACCATATTCATATCTACATTATGCATAAATTAAAATGAGGATTATAGTGGGGATGTTACATTTTTTCCTTCTTTCATGCTCATTCTCTCTTGCACTCATGCATACCCTTGTGTATGTATGTATATGTGTCTCTCTCCTGTCCCCAACATTCTCCCCCTTTTCCTCAAGGTCATGCGCTTGCTTTTGCCAGAAACTTCCAGGGTCAAGATCCCAAATCGAAGGGGCACTCTGGTGTACTTCCAGAGTCAAGATCCCAAATCGAAGGGGCACTCTGGTGTACTTCCAGGATGAAATTTTAGTCTACCCATCCACTTCCCTTCAGATAATTATGAAGGAAGACATAGCTTCCCCAATCATCGGGTCAATTCTTAATTAATTGTTTCTTTTGTTCCAAGGAAGTAAAGCACTTATACATATTTTTTATAGATGCATTTTCAGGTGGGGGTTCAGTTTTGGGAAAATAAGTAATCCCAAATTCCCTCACCAGTTCCCTCCTATAATATCATGGCCAATACTTCAAGGATTTCCCTTTAGTGAACTTGTTGTAAATTTTATTAAACATAAAAAAAAATTAGATTATTGATTAGTTACAACCATCACATCTTAATCATAATTACAAACTTGGGGAAAAATGGGGTGTTACAATATCTTAGGAAGAATTTGTGCATTTCATATCTAACTTGTAGAGATAAGGATTTCAATAGAACAAGTTGCTAAGTTCATGTTGCATCTCCTCCAAATTGTTATTGAACTGATTTCTTTGGATTCTGCATACCTCATTCCATTGATATGGGTCCATGTCTTTTATCATTTTTTGTAGAATATCCAGCTAAATTCCACATCTACTTGCCACTAATCTAGGAAAATATTCCATTTTTGGGAATGTTAAACCTCAAATCTAGATGTAGTATCTCATACAAAGTGTTGTGCATTTGGATTGGAACATACAGGTGCATGAGAAAAACTAGAAATCCAAGAGCATGAGGAAGTGGTGCAGTAAGAACCCCTCAAACTAATGGTTTTGTAGGTAGATCAAAAAAGGAGGATATCCAGAGAACAAGACTCTCTTGGATCTGGGAAAAATCTCCACTCTTAATATTGATGCATAACCCACCTTTGCAACATAAGAATATTTGATTCTTACTAGTGAGGTAGATACTGAATAACTAATTAGTGGGAAACAAGATGAAGATCTCTATAGAAATCCAGTCTATGAGATAGATACTCTTAGAGCCTTGCTCATTTTGAATAATTAGTAGCACAAGAGTAAGTACCCTCCATCATTCTTGTGAAAATTATGGTGCAAAGAAATAAGGAACAAGCTTAAACTATGAAGATACTATGACTTTTGAGTTCTCGATTGAAAATCAAGGAGTAACACTAATGAAAAATATATCTCCATTGGTTTTACCAAATTTTAATGGCCTCCCCATTGAAGGTTTAGATACCTATATCTTTGAGTTTGTTGTATTGTGAAAAATATACTACTACACTTTGGATGCTTAGAAGATGAAATTATTCCCTGCTACCTTAAAGAACGTAGCCCTTCACTGGTTCATGGGTCTCAAAAGAGGTACCATCCATACTTTGGATTAAATGAAGCAATCATTTCTAAAGAAATATCAACATTACTACCAATCCCAAGATTTATCGGAAGAGATATTTAAGATGTCTCAAAAGGAGGATGAGAACCTAGAAGATTATGTAGAACGGTTCTAGTATAACCTACAAAGTTCAAAACAAAGTCAACTTGATAAAAAAACTTTGTGAACTATACTAATAAGAGGCATTTAGGATGAATTCTTGGATATCCTAATCTCATGGGAGGATGATATATTTCCCAATTAATTTATAATGACATTTGATAGTTATCTAAGAAGTATTCATGTGGAATTTGGAAATATGGAAAAAATCCTCGAGACGTTGTTGCCAGAATTAAAAAATCAACTGGAGGAGTTACCCAAGATAAAAATGGTGATATTCTAGATAATTTTAAAATAGATATTCTCATTTCTATAAGTTCACAATTTGATATTCTACATGTCAAAAGTAAGTAGGAAGAGGTACAGTTAGAACAATATATATTTTTCTCCATGTTCATAAATAAGCATCACTTGAGGGATTGTATGTTGAAAAATTTTGAATTTTGTGGAATTTGTGAGGAAAACCATGCTACTGCCAGTTTCCCTTCTCTACCATGACTAAAAGTTGTGTAGCAAGGAACAAATGAAGAATAAGAGAATATTTTCTTCATTGATCAAAAATGACCTTGGCATCCAAGAACTCCAAGTATGGTCTAGGACCCTTTGCAATTTTACAATACTTATTGGACTGATCAATAGCCAAAATATCCTTCTCCACCATGGTACTTGTCCATACCTTGGAAACAATGGCCACCCCAACCAAATTAAGGCTCCAAATGGCCACAAGGTGTGTGAATCTCTCCCTATGGAATCCAACAACCATGGATAATCCCAAAATTTACAAAACAACAATTCTGATTCCCTTAGTAGCAGTAGCAATCATTATTTCCTACTAGTAGTCCTCCACCATTACTAGAACTACCTCCTCAAAAAATTTGTAACCAAAACAATAAACCAACTCAATACACTTACAATATTGAATTTTCCAATTGTCCTAATTATGTTCTCACTGTTATGGAATGTGAAGATTTACATATGAGATCAGGGAGAATCTTCAATAATACAACCTCTCCAATTTACAGAGGATGATAAAGAGAAAAACCCAATAGGATACAACTCTGTATAAATACAACCTGTTTTGGATCCACCAACTACACCACAAGTCACCTTTCTAGGAAACGCAAAACAACCATAGCCTAGGGTGAGCAACTTTCTCCCTATTTGAAGAGGTTAAGTTTAGACAAACCAGTAGCTTAGGATGGTTTTGACATTCTAGGGGAGCTAAAACATGTGTGTGTCAAGATGTCACTCTTTCAAGAAATTAAGGATGTCCCAATTTATTCCAAAGCTATTCACAAAGCATGTTTAAAGAAGCATGGTAGGAAGAATAAGGATCCTCCCATTTTTCATGTTGTTAGTCAATTAGTTGATCTTATGAATGGAAACAATTTTACTACTAAATATGTAGACCCATGAAACCATGTTGTTTATGTTCACATCAACAATACATATATTCCAAATACTTTGATTGATCTAGGGGTTGCCATAAATGTAATGAGAAAGGGCACCATGGAGCATCTAAAGTTATCCAATTTACAACAAACTCTTCTGGTCCTTTAGCAAGCTAACCAATCTATTGTCAAACCTAAAGTAATCATAAAGGACATTTTGGTCTTCGTGGGATCTTGGGATTACTCGAAATATTTCATGGTCTTACAACCAGAATCCACTCTCGAGGGTTATCCCTTAATTCTAGGCAGGCCATGGTTATCCACTTCTGGTGCTTATATTAGTTGTAGATCATAATACATGACCATCTCCCAAGAAAATTACACTAAGAAAATCACTTTTTACCCTCTTTCCAAGCCTAGCACTAATCTTGACCCACCCATTTGGATAGGAAATGAAGATAGTGATGAAGAAAATGGCTTGCAAATACTTACTCTTGATCAAATGGTCCTTTATAAGGAAGAGACAGAAGATGAAATAATCAATAAACTATCATAAAACCCTAGTTCATTTGAGTAGCCATCCTCTCTATTCTTTGATTATATTTTGGACTAGAAAACTCAAGAAAATTGTTCAATGATCGTTGTCTCTTCACAATTAGACTATATGTATTACCCATTTTACTCCATAGCATAATCTTCTAGCACACTTGTAAAAATATGCCTTGGTAAAACTTTGAATATCAATGGTAAGATAGATACTTTACAAAAGGAGCAATTAATCTCACTACTACAAGAACATAATGGATATTTCACATGGTATTACAATCACATGCAAGGGATCCATCTCGATATATGTACTGATCACAACTACATAAAAGATGAATCCTATCCCATCCAACAACCCCAACATCATATGAATCCTACACAATGAGAGATAGTGAAAGATGAATTACAAAAATTGCTTTATGTCGGTTTCATCTATGTTATTTTCCATATTCAATGGGTGTCACCACTTGTGATTTTTCATAAAAGGAATGGAAAGTGGAAGATTTGTGTTGATTACAAGGAACTTAAAAAATTCACCATGAAAGATTACTTTACTCTACCCTTCATAGACCAAGTCCTAGACACATTAGCTGAAAAAAATAATTTTTTTCCTTGATGGGTTTAGTAGTTACAATCAAATAT
>JASDQU010307088.1:97895-110012 GCA_032191745.1 Picea mariana | reverse complement strand
TGGGAATAGGCCTTGGTCATAGCACTGTGGTCGCTTGGGAAAAGTGGAGCTCGCGCCTAGTGCTATTCGCACAGGGGAGCTTCCTGAAAGGACCCGTGGATCGATTGATTTGAGAATCTAGTAAGGAATCGAAAGAGCGGCTTCGACTCATAAAATAGATTGAACGATCCTTAAAACTGGGAGGTCGCATAGCAACTCTGTCGAGGTAGAGGTGGCGTCTATGTCAAGTGGTATCAGAGCTCGGATTCTATTTGTATATTTTAGACAGGAGGAGCAAGAAGGAGACTGAGTGCTGGAAGCTCTGTAGATGATTGGTTGCAGGTAAGTAGCAATCAAGGAGACAGTCAGGAAGACTGTGGAAGAGGCTGGAAACACTCAGGGTGCAGAGTAACAAGAACAGGTTTTCCAGGAGGGCAGACAGATAGACAGCAAGATGGCTATTGAATGCCGTAGATATGCTAGAAGGAAAAACCCAGAGCTGATGAGCAAAGCAGAAATAGATGAAGAGATCGCTGATATAAGGGTGGATATGGAAAAGCTTGCATTATGGATGCAGTAGAATGCAAAGTCGAGATGGGTATATGAATGGCCCATGAAGATGAAAGCAAAATGTCCAGTCAAGGAGTTGATGGCTAGAAGACAGCATAGGCTATTAAGAGGATGGTTGAGGCATGCTGAAAACCTCGACGAACCTGAGGAAGTGGTTCAGGTATATGAGCTAGAGACTAGGAGAAGCCTCAGTAGTGAGGATGGATTGGGATCAGTTGAAGATCTCAAGTACTGCCAGGAGGGCAGAGAAGAAATTCCCAATTGCCAGGAGGGAAAAGAGTTGAGATCGCTGCGGGATCTAATAGACTGTCATGAGGACAGCCAAGGAATTACACATTGCTAGGTGGGCAATGGATCAAGATCACTGTGGGATCTCATAGACTGCCGGGAGGGCAGCCAAGAGTTTCCAATTTTTTAGGTGGGAAAGGGAACAAAGATGGGATCAGTTGATTCCATAGACTGCCAAGAGGGCAGCAGGAAAATCCCAATTTTCCAGGTGGGCAGGGATGAGCAGATGAGACTATCTGAGGGTCTCATAAACTCAGAGGTGAGCTTGAATCAGCCTGAGGAGCTGACAAAAGAGGAGGATCTAAGGAACCTTCTAATGATTGGGGGAATTGGAATATTCCTACCATTTGCCCAAGAGGAGGCAAAAATCTACATTGCGGATGTTGAGGTAGCAACAACAGAAGTAGGGTAGCCAACTGAGACTGTCAGAGAAGCATTGGAGAAGATATCTGAAACTGCCCAAGCAGAAGAAGGGAATGAGCATTCCAAGGAATGGCTCAATACTTTTAGCCAGGAAGCTGAGGAAGCTGCAACACTGAAGCTGACAACAGAAGAAGCCAAAGAGCAGGCAGATAGATTACTCACTCCATGGGAGATGGAGCCAGAGATGCTATAGGATTGGCTAAACAATCTAGAGCTAGCAGGTGACTTCCATGAGCAGGTATTGGCAGAGGAGCATTCTGAGGAATTGCTCAGATATTTCAGCCAAGGAGCTGAAAAGGTGATGAAGACTGCAGAGCGGAACTTTGCAGCAAGGTGGCAAGTTAAGGCCACAGAAGATGAAGAATATGGCATGGGAGATCATGGTGATCTGCCCAATTTCAGTCAATTTTTGCAGCTGAGGAGACTGCATGAACAGAGCCAGCCACTAGAAAAGTTGGACAAATTGATCGAGAAGATCAGAGAGCTGATGATCAGGTCAGCAAGGACTGTCAGCGAGGAGAGGTTGAACAGAAAAGCAACAACAGCAGTAGCAGCATCAAGGAAGTGGAGCGAGGAGCCAGCTCTAGAAATTTGTTTGGGATCCAGGAGGATTTCCACAGCTGACAGTGGAATCTCATGAGCAGGAGCTCATGAATTTTATAGCTGAGGAGTATGATGTAGGAGTATCTCTCCACGTTAGCCATCCAGCCAGGCAACCATGTTAGCGGTTTCAAATCGTGTGCTGAAGAGAGGCGTAGCCCTCGTTTTCAAATTGAATTTGAATGAATGTAATAAAATGTTTTAGGCTGTTGATCCATAAGGCCGTGCTTTGCACAGGCATAGAAGTAGGTAGGCCTTAAATGTTGAAGGCTGAGATCTAGATCCAGATTGTGGACTAGATAGCCCATTCAATGTAACTGAATAGGGTAGGTGAGTTGGAGGGAAGCGCTCTAAGAGCCCCCTCATGTAAAATATCTTGGAATGGTATCTCATTGTAGAAAGAGAGAAAGAGAGAGAGAGAGAGCATAGAGAAGGAGCCGAGACTCTGTTAAAGTCTGAGCTCAGGAACACCTTGTAAAACCAAGCATTTGCATTTAATACAAACAACAATTTTTCCTGCATATTTCCTGTGTTGAATGAATGTCTGTGCATGTTCTATTTATGTTGTGAATGTAGGTTGTAGGTTTGTAGTTGCAGGATTTGTTCTAATTTTCAGGCTTGAGAGGTTCTTTGTGGTTTCATTCCAGGAAGGCATGATAGAACACTAAGGGTTCTGAATACCAGTGCACAAAAGCATTTCTAAACTCTGCGGATTCAGACAAAGACGTGCCAAGTGGGCACAAGAGATGAAATCATCAACTTGGGGAAGGTCTTTGAGGTTTTTGAACACCTCAGAAGGCAAGGCTGTGGAGAAGAACACAGTTGCAGACAAAAACTCTCTTTGAGTTTTGTAAAGCTCTGCCAAGTGGGCATTGAGCCAGTGCAAAGAGTGAACAGAGGAAGAACTCTACTATGAGTTCAGAAAAAGACAGTAACTCTGATGTGAGTTCTATATAACTTTGCCAGGAGGGCATTGAATCAATGCGCAGACAAGCACAGGGAGAGAACTCTTTGAGTTCTGTAATTAGAAGAAGAATCCACTAAAGGATCTTCGCAGGGTTGCTGAACACCCTGAAGGACTCAGCGATAGGTTTCTTGAGTAGAAGGATAGCCAGGAGGGCATCAGTTTCTCCATCTGAAGGAGAAAGGGAAAAAGGATCGAGTTCCTTAAGAGTCTGAGTCTCAGAAAATCTCATAAGAGATAAGTACCTTTGTGTGCATGAAGACTCTGCAGGAGCGCAAAAGTTAGGATCCTTCAAGGATTCAAAGGATAAGCTCAGGAGGAGTAGCGTCTTTGAGAACACTGGCGAGAATCAATGTTATAGAGTTCACAGAGGAAAGAAGGCAAAGTTCGAGGCCTTTTACATTTGGAATTCTTCCAAGTGTTGGAAGAAAAGCGCCAAAGCTCAGAAGGAGCAACAGCTATCGTCAGATCAGTCAAAAAGATCTGGACTGTGGATTCATGTCCAGGAGCTTGAGGTTTAAACCCTCGTAAGCAGACGTGAAAGTCCTGAAAGAATCGATATCGGGATTTCAGAGTTTGGGATTTCGGAGGTCTTGTTGACAAAGGTAGGGACACTCCACGGTGAAAGTCCCAAAATAGCAAGGGGATAGCAGCCGTCCGTTGCGAGGAGAACAGGTGTCGCGATATTGCCCATATTGGAGATTCGGACATCGAGAGTCATAGAGGGAAGCCTTTCGACTTCTTGAGTGACAAAGTTGTGAAGGGATCAGGACCATCCGTCTAAGGAGGATAGGTGGCAAAGATCGAGGGATCTCGCGAACTTGGAGGTTCGCAAGGTGAGAGCCCAGGAGTTGGGTGCTCCAAGTCGCGATTGGCGAAGTCATGAGGAGCTGAGACAGCCGTAGGATCTAGGTCACGGAGGACCGTTGGATCAGGAACACCATCGCCTATCGCGCATTCGGGGGTTTGAAGGTTGAGAGGTGTCACTTTCGACATCAGAAGTCGCAAAGTTCCRAGASCCAAGGCACGAGTGTGAACACGTGGCAGAACCATAAGGCAGGGCCCGCGTGGTTGACAGGCGGACACGTACCGCAGGAGGAAAGGAGTCAACACTCCATTGACTTCTCGCGTCTTGGGGATTCACGAGATAAGAGCACGGGAGCTCGACGCTGAAACTCGCGAAGCGGTGGGTAGTGAGAGGCGCTAGCGTTAAGCCTAGCCGGTGGTCACGCACGAAGGGCGCTGACAAGGGAAGGAGCTATACCCGTATCGGCATTTCGCGTATCGTGAATTTGGAATGGAGGAGTCGAGATTTTTGTCTCATGAACTCATGAGATTGCGAGTTGCGAAAAGAACCTTTGGGAATAGGCCTTGGTCATAGCGTTGTGGTCGCTTGGGAAAAGAGGAGCTCACGCCTAGTGCTGTTCGCACAGGGGAGCTTTCTGAAAGGACTTGTGAATCGATTGAATTTAGATTCCATTAAGGAATCGAAAGAGTCATTTCAGTTCATAAAATAGATTGAACGATCCTTAATACCGGGAGGTCGTGCAATGACTCTGTCAAGGCAGAGGTGGCATCTGCGTCATCCATAAACAACATCATAATATACCCCGTCATATGTCACATATGCAATAACAAAAATACTCAAACCATATACATTCCACTCCCTAACTCGATCCAAAGTCCAAGGAGGTCCATCAATGCCATAGGCATCCTCAATCAATCAAGAGTCCTACACACTCAAGAGAAACCAGTCAATAGCACCTGTCTATACATAATAACATAACATGACATCATAATCCATGGTTTCATCATCAGAATCCATAATTGAAGTAGTCAATCATATAATGAACCGGATCACTTGCATGCAAGTGTCCTCAAAGAATAATTCACATCAAGTGCATGCAAGAGCAGGATTTTACACACACCCCCTCTTGTTTTAAACTTCACCCAAAGTTTCACAATATACAAGTGCAAAAATAAAGTATCTTATGATATCTAAATGTCTAGCTATAAAAAAAACTGGAAATTGTTGATGCATATCATATGCATCCTCCCAGGTAGTCGACTGTGGACTATAATCATCCCATTATTCCTTGACTTGATCGACTATTCGATGATGTAGTTGTCGAATCGATGGTCCAGAATGAGGATTGGCTCTGCCGTGAGCACAGCCTCGTCCAAAATCTATCAAGACCTCAATTCAATCACATGCATAGGATCAATGACCTAAAGTTGCACACAGATACAAGATAAACATTGTGCATATGCCTCAAAGAAATGAGGCATGACTAGTCATTAGGCCCTTCACAAATATGGTCATGCGATGCACATCGAAAAAACCCTTCTACCTATCTTGCATTTCTTCCAACCCTTTTTCTTATTGTTTGTACTTGTTCTTCCATTTCTTGGATCACTTCTGGTCCCACCAGAACCCCATCTTTGAGTCTATCCCATCTCAAAGGAATCTAACACGGTCGCCCGTAGTAAAATTCAATGGTTCCATCATAATGGTACCTTGATGGTTGTTGTTGCACACAAACTCAGCCAGATGACAAGAACTATTCCCAATGTTTATGTTGGTCCAACACACACATACACAACACAAGCTTCCAAAATTTTGTTCATTCCTTCGGTCAGCCTGTCTATTTCAGGGACATGTTTTACTATAGTTCAGTGGTGTTCCCAAGGCCTCTTGGTAAACTCGTCTAAAATTGTCGTGCAAACATCAATTCCCTTATCGGATAAGAATCTTTTGGTACTTATGGCAGTCTCAAAATCTTGTTGATATAAACTCTAGCTATACATGGCACCTGATGTGTCGTACGCATAGAGAAAAAATGTGAACTCTTCTTCATAGTGTCAACTATCATGAAAATCGAGTCGTTCCTCCTTGTCGTCAGTGACAATTTCCCCAATGAATTCCATCGAAATGACCTCCCATTCTGAAATAGCGTGTGGATGTAGCAATATTTCCAGAATTCTATGTTCATCCTTTACCTGTCGACCTTCTAGACATCTCTCCACACAGCTGATGATGCCCGCCCTTATCCCTTCCAGAAGAATAAGTGCTTAAGGTATGTCCTTATCGTCATGACTCCTGGGTGAGCCATGTACACAACTCTATGAGTTTCGTATAAGATCAAAATTTCTCAAATCGTCATTGGGTGGTAAGTAAATCTTATTATTATATCTCATTAATCTGTCGTTGTCCACAGTAAATCCCTCAATTTTGGTACCAACATGGTGTCTTGTCCAAAAGAGTTCCTTGACCTCTTTATACCAATCATCGTCGCATTGTAGTTAGAATCATTTCACGAAGATTCTTCTGAAGTGGTATCACCGAAAATATGCGTGGTCTCTGACTCAATGCATCATCCACTTTGTTCATTGTTCCTTGGATGTAGGTAATATCAAAATCATATTGGCTACGCAGTTCCGACCAACTCCTTTGTTGTGTGTTCAATTTTCTTTGTGTAAAAATGTGTTGCAAACCACAATGGTCCATTTTTAGTTCAAATTTATGTCCAATCTGTGTTGGATTACTAAGAAGGGGGGTGGATCAGTAATATAGAAATTTAATCATTTTTAACTATGTAATCCAACTTTTATATCAATGTAGCATTATCATCCAATAATTGTAGAGTAAATAATCAATGAACAAATGAACAATCATACACATACATAGTACACCAGTGTTTTACATGGAAACCCAAAGCGGGAGAAAACCACATAATGTTTTTTCTTATATGTATTGAAGAATTAGATTCATTGGAAGCACCAACTTCCTTTGTTTTCCAGCTACAATTGGAAGGAGGCTCCAACCCCATAGGTTCTAAGGCTACAACATGAGAGAAGCTCCAACTCCCCAAATCTTTAGCTACAACCAAAAGGAGGCTAGAACAACCACTAGTCTCTCTAGGGAGAATTCTCAAATCTCCAAAACCATTTCTCATGCATACATAAAAATCCAACTATTCATAGAAATAAGACATACCTTTTGAACCAATGGATAGATCTGATGTATCTAAGCACTCTAGAACTTCTTGGGAACTTGATATCATAATCTAGGACCTCTTCATCTTTATCCTTTCAATTTTTCATGGCTTTACCAACATGTACACACCCTAATACACTGCCAGCCCCCGTACGCCTCAGTATGTACGCACCCTAATACATTGTCATCCCGCGTACACCTCAGAAACTAGGGTTTTATAGTATTAGTTGTAATTCCAAAACTTTCATCATCAACCCTTATTACTACCTCAAAATTTCACAACTTCAGATGTATCAATGAATACTTGCAATAAGCCTTACACAACAAAATATATTCCATGTGTTCAAGTGTGATTAAATGAGAGAGCCTTGCCTCTTATTTATACTTTCACGTAGCATTCCACTTTCCTTATTTTAGGGAGTTCTCCATTAACTTTATTATCTAAATAATTTCTTTTCAAACACTTTGACTTTTAGGGGCTTCTAGATGACTCATGAGGGTCCTCCAACTTCACATGGCCATAACTCTCTAACCATGAGGAGTTATGTAATTTTCCACATACCACCAGAAATGGAATGACAAGCATTATCCATATAGGATAGTTTCACTAAAAAATTCATTGACCTTCATCTCATTATTCCACAATTAAGCATGGATTCTCTAACCATAATTCTAGGATAACTCAATCCACAAAGCATCTTCTCATGAGGGATTTCACCATAAGTGGACCACTTTGGAGTTCATACATTTGTACTTCTTATCAATCATGACAAGACAATAATGAGTCATATTTACATCAAATAAAATTGGGTCCATTACCCAAACCTTTGTGGCACCTCAATTTGTTACCGTAGTTTTTTTAAGGGTTTACATCAATGACAACCAACCTTAATAAACAATCTCCCCCTTTGGCATTGATGGAAATACTCTGATGAAATACTAAAATCATGTCATGCAATACTAAAGTCATATCACTCATGCTCCCCCTCAAACCATGCCTCTGTCCTCTGCCTCTCTGTGACCATTGCTTCCCTTGGAATCATGGCTCTGTCCTCTACATTTGATAAATATCTCCCCCTTTTTCATAAATGGAAAAGGTATCTTTCCAGCCGGGGTTGCTCCCCCTATCTGAACTGTCCTCTTTGTGGTGCTTCCTTGTGTACATCTAAGACATATAATATAAGAATTCAAAAGAATTCATTTTGGAGTAGAAACAACTCCGAGTCTCTGGTGAAGATACTCAAAGGATTCCTGTGGAAGTGGTTTTGTAAAGATGTCTACCACTTGTTATTTTGTGCCCACATACTCATCTCTAATGTTCTTTTCTGCAACCTGTTCCCGTAGAAAGTGATACTTGATTGGAATGTGCTTCATCTTGGAGTGCATCATCGGGTTCTTTGAGATACTGATGGTTCTTGTATTATCACAATAGATTGGAATGGGCTCATCATACTCAACCTGTGTATCTGTCAGAGTTTGTTTCATCCAAAGAACCTATGTACACCATGTTTCTGCTGCAATATACTCTACCTCGGTTGTAGATAAATATATTGATGGCTGTTTCTTTCATAGCCATGATGATAAACACTCTCTCAAGTAGAACATTGCTCCACTGGTGCTTCTTTGGTCATCAATACAACCTGCTCAATTTGTATTTGTGCAGGCAATAAGTGATAGATCCTTTCCTTTTAGATACCATAATCCAAACTCTTATGTTCCTTTGAGATATCTAGAAATCCTCTTCACTACTAATACATGTGATTCCTTTGGTGCTGCTTGAAATCGTGCCACCTGTCCAACTGCCTGCATTAGATATGGTCTAGATGTTGTCACATATAGTAGGCTACTAATCATTGACCTATATTGCCTCTGATCTGTAGACTTTGAATCATCATCTTTTCTCAACTTGCAACTGGCTTGCATGGGAGTGATAACTGATTTGCAATTTTCCATTTCGAACCTCTTTAGTGTTTCTCTGATATACTTGGTTTAAGAAATAAAAATTCCTTAGTTTCTTTGATGTATCTGAAGTCCCAGAAAGAAGGATAGTTCTCCAAGTAATGACATTTCAAATTCATTATGCATATCCTTTGTGAATTTCTGGCTTAATATGTCATCATCACTACAAAAAATAATATCATCAACATAAACTTCAATTAATAAAATACTATCTTGACTTACCTTAATGTAGAGGTTGTTGTCTGCATTTCCTTTTCTGAACCTTTCCTATTGTAGATATTTATCCAATCTAGAGTACCATGCTCTAGGAGCCCATTTTAGACCATACAAGGCCTTCTTTAATTTACACACATAACCTGTGTTCTCTGACAACTGAAATCCTTTTGGTTGTTCAATGTAGACTTCTTCATCAAGCTCCCCATTTAGAAAAGATGATTTTACGTCCATATGATACACTTTAATATTTTTGGAGCATTCATAAGCTAAAAGAAATCAGATTCCTTCCATTTTAGAAACTCGGGCAAATGTCTCTTCAAATTTAATTCCTTCAACCTGTGCATATCCTTTACATACCAATCTATCTTTGTTCCTTGTAACCTGTCCATCTTCATTCAATTTATTCTTGTATACCCACTTTGTGTCGATCACATTCTTATCCTTTGGTCTTGGAACCAATTCCCAAGTGTCATTTTTCTCTATTTGATCCAATTCTTCATCCATGGCCTTATTCCAAAATTCATCCTTATTGGCCTCTTCAAAACAAGTTGGTTCAATCATAGATGTGAGTGCTAGGTGCATTTGTTCTGGTGAACACATTCGTCTTCTAGTCTCAACTCTTGCATCTTTCTTTTCGATAATTTGATCTAAAGGATGATTCTTCTTTACTCATCTTCTAGGTGTCTTTGGAGGAACTTGTTGAAATTTCTCTTCTTCTTCTATTGGATCCTCTTCATCTTCCCATTCTACTTATTTTCCATCTTCTGATTCTTGTTCATAAAGTTGTTCCATTGATTCATTTTCTTCTTCCTTTAATTCGTGTCTACTTGTTTCATCAATTGTTACATTGATGTTTTCCACAACTTTGTTCAATCTCAGATTGTAACACTTGTATTCTTTCATTGTACTTGAGTAACCAACAAGTACTCCTTTGTCCACATGAGAGTCAAACTTTTTCATTCTACCATATTCTCTTTTGATGTAGCATTTGCGTCCAAAAACTCCGAAGTGCTTCACATTTGATGGTATTCCTTTCCATAGTTCGTAGGGATTTTTGTCAGTGTTGTTTCTGAGCATTACTATGTTTTGAATGTGAACTGTTGTATGCATTGCCTATGTCCAAAAGAAATATGTCAATTTGGAATCCATTAGTATTATTCAATCCATTTCCTGTACTGTCATGTTCTTTCTTTCAACAAATCCATTATGTTGAGGTGTCCTAGCAATGCAGAGTTGTCTTTTTATTCCATGACTGCTGCAGTAGTCCATAAATTCATTTGAAGTGAAATCTCCTCCATTATCATATCTCAAGCATTTGATTTTTGAATCCATTTCATTTTCAACCATTTCCTTGTACATCTTGAAGTTTTCAAAATCTTATGACTTATTCTTGAGAAAGAAAACTGCAATCATTCTTGTATAATCATCAACTAATAACATAAATTATTTCTCACCTTTTAAAGCCTTTGTTGTAGTTGGTCCAACCAGATTAGTATGCACAATTTCCAATGGTCTTGTCGTTGAATATTCATTTGATTTGAACCTGGTCTTTGTCTGATTTCCTTGTTGACAATGCTTGCATAAAGTGTTGGTTGGTTTCGTGATCTGGGGCATTTCTCTGACTTCTTCTCTTTTGCTGACTTTGACAAGGTTATCAAAATGTATGTGACCCATTCTTTTGTGCCATAGCCAACTTTCATCTTCCTTTCCTAGACAACACTTTTCATTTCCAATTTCACTTAACACAAATATGTTGATTGAAGTTCTCACAGTTGTAGCAATCATTTTTCCTGAACCTTCTTTTCTTATCTCGCACTTTTGTGAATCGAAAGTAACTTTATGACCTTGGTCACACATTTGACTCACACTTAGAATATTATGTTTCATATGTTCTACTAATAGAAAATTTTCTTCCTTTGTATTCTTATTCCCAATTCTGACTGTGCTTTTTCCAATGATTTTAGTTGAATCAACATTTCCGAAGGAGACTGATCCATCTCTTTCCTTTCTTAATGTAAGAAACATGTCTCTATCACCTGTCATGTGTTTTGAACAACCATTATAAACATACCAACCACGTTTCTTCTTCTTAGCTTGTACATCGAGTGTGCATTCTTCATTATTGTATTGATTCTGCTTTCTTATCCATGTCCTTTTCTGAGGCTCCTGTCTATTATTGTTTTTGTTCTCTTGTGGTTCTCTAGAAGGGATTGTCATTCTACAATCTTTGGCCATGTGTCCAAATTTGTTACACTTGTAGAATTCCACTTTATTGCTTAATGATTCAAACATGTTGTAACTTCTTCTCTGTGTTTCACTAGGCCTTCTTGGATAACCCTTTTGTGTATAAATTTCAAAGTTGTTTATGTTCCTTTTGTTAGCTCTACAATTCACAACTTTATGTCCAAAACTATTACATGGATAACATAAACCAAAAACGATAGTTTGATACCTGGGAGTTGAATATCTTTTGAAAGGAGGTTCTCTTATCAATCCTTCTTGTTCTTGAGACCTATCTGTTTCTGTCGGTCATTGATTCTGAAATCTTAATCTTCTTGGTGGAGGAGTGTCCCTGTAATTTTCTCTATAGACCTTCCTATCCCCTTTGATTGTTTCTGCATAGATTTTTGGATATGTTTATTGTTATGTTGTTTTGGATCTTGATTCCTTTTATGTATGATTGTATCCAAGTCTATACTTTTCATGATTAGGCCTTTGACTGTTGATAATGTCATTCAAAACTTTTGAGTTGTACTGCATATTTTTATTTTTGAACATCCTTTCTTACTGTGACAATCTATGCTTCCAAAATTTCAATGATCATATCTCTTCCTTATAGCTGTTCTTTGAGTGCTTCTTCAATTCTTTTATCTTCTTCAATTTGAACCTTCAAATTTGTGATCATTTTTTCTAATTCGTGAGTGTCTTCTTTCTTGTCTAGTTCTATTTGTAGCTTCTTGTTTTTCCTCTTTTCTCTTTTGATAACTTATATGGCACTCAACAATTCCTCTAAATAGTCAACTTCTGCCTCTTAAATTTCTTCTTCGACTTATTCATATTTTTCTTCGACTTTTTCATATTATTCTTCGAAGTCTTCTTTATCAGCGTCTTCTACTGCCAT
>JASDQU010307088.1:75274-94092 GCA_032191745.1 Picea mariana | reverse complement strand
GCTTCCTCAAAAGTTGAACCCAACTGCACAACCATAGTCAAACCAAATAATGGAACTCTCAAATGAAATCTATAACTTTGTTGTCAATCTTTTTAGGTATTGATCAATGTTTTACACTATTGTGAAAGAAGTATCTACTTCAGGTGGCATATCTTCGAAATCGTTCTATGTATCTGGATAATAAGGTTTCCCACATTTGATAACTTGCATTAGCAATTACGTTGACGCCCAGGAACTGATTAATTTAAAACAATGATTTAAAATATTCTTAAAGTCGTATGAGTTTGGTCATGGATCATAAATGTATCCTTGCGATTCCAAAGTAGTGAACTTTGATCTCATTACAATTATATTTTCTTTTTCTTTTTACCAGCTTGATTGCATGAGCTTCCAATCCTTCGAGTCCTTTGGGAATACACTCATTAATCCTCCCTCCATAAAACAAATGATTCTTCGGCTGGCCATCAATTTATATCCTCTGAAAACCCTTCCATATTCATTTTTCCAAAAGACTATGCATTGCGCCTTCTTCTATGCTCTTGATGCACAACCATAGTATCACGATCGTCACAGACTTAAGTTAAGATATGGAAACATGGACAACAAGTGTTCTTTTGCATGGAGGACTCCCGTCAAATTTCCAGAAGCCACTTAGCAGCTCATGAGAATGAAAAAATACTAGCCAGGCATAACTATAGTTATCATCATTGTGGTGGCTTAAGAAGATGAAAACGTAATTCATTTATTATTTGGAAAACGCAGGCCTGGAATATCTACCCAGAATTAGTTTGAATGGCTTGGAATGGGAACTAAGGGAATAAATTTCCTTGCCATTGGGGTTAATTACTATGAGAAAACATATCCTTCGAAAATCTCAAGGGAGAAGGGATTGTCGGAGATCTAACGAATACCCAACTTAAGCCATTCGTTTTATTCAAATTTCCATTAAATTACACGGGAAGGAAAGCCTTAGAGAGAACGAGAATACACACGGCATTAGTAGGTTACCAAGAAGGTAGTTCCATTTTCCTCGCCTCTGACCAGTTTCAGTAAAATAATGCCCAGATAAAACTTTTCAAGAAGGGAAGGGTGATGATAATTATTTTAAAGGAAATTCGACATAAGAGGAAAGGATGAAGCCTTTGGTACAGATATAATCCTTCGGAAGTCTGAGAATCAATCTTTCGGAATTAGTTTTACGAAAAGCTTAGTATGAGTTTACGAGAAGAAGTTTTTTTTTTTTTTTTTGGAAGATTCATCCAGAATTAATAATATTCCTTCATTATCGCACAATCATCCATATTTTATTTCACTAATAACACTATATAATATGGATAAGATCAAGAATTGGTTTACAAACATAGACTCATCTAACATATTCATCAATATCGAATTCCATATACATAAATTTTTTAACAAATTTACCAATGAAATTTTACACATGCGTAGTGGTTGTCCTGCACTTGTGCTTTGTCCAACTCCTGCTTTCTAACTGATGAGACCTCACCAGTACCTTATATCAAATGCTAACAACCAGAGAAAGCTAGCTTCCAGCTCACCTAGCAAGGTTGAACTACCACTCTCTATCCAAGCTGGGTATTCCAACTCCCACAAGAAAAATTAGTCAAGAAAAATATGACAACATAACCTTACGTTTGCCAAAAAGTCATCATTTCCTCTTCTTTTCCACTTCTTTTATAGATTTCATCTTAGTGACCTTTCCATGTGCATATTAAATTAGTTTTATTAAAAATTAATTAGGAAATATTATCTCCCGTACAATTGTTTCCCAATACCTTAATTGCACCATAATTTCATTTAATTTATTAAATTAAATTTTCAATTTCCCTCACCCATCTAAAAGAATTCCTAAAAATGCTCCTTGTTGTTCCTTTACTCCCTCAATTTCCTTTAATAACAAACACCCTTCTTAAATCTTAGTTGAGTTCATTTTAGGAAATTTATCTAGACTAGATTCTTTTCTATGTTCCACATTCCTTTTGCATTTAATTTCTTCTTTTTATCTAAGTTCGAATTTAGCAAGTTTTTCACATGGACAACAATTAAATTTTTAGATAAATTAATCCCCCTTTAAATTCTAAATTTAACTTTTCCCCTTTTCTTTTTCTTCACCCCCCCTTTAGACCTAGGATTTAAATTCAACTAGGCTTAGAAATTTATTTTTTTAAGGGAGAAATTAAAATTAATAAACTTTACTCATATATATTTAATTTAAGGTTGACCAAGTCAAGGTAAGATATTTTTTTCTTGGCACTTGGGTTCATTGAATCACTTGTGTTTAAACATAGCAAGGTGCCCTTCAAGATGCACTACCTACTCCAAGGGTGTCACTCACCTTTATTCATGTTTCATCTATGGGACGTTCCCTTCAAGACGCGCTATGTGCTCTAAGGGTGTCAATCTCCTTTTGAATGATTTTGGTAGACATCTAACCCTTGGAGTCAAAACTTCGTTAGGAAACCTTGTGGGAAACTAAGGGCCTCTAAGGAATAAGGACCCTTCCTTATTGCGCACCCCTTAGAATCTTCATGAGCGACTGTCTCAGTTTTCCCTCACGGCATCGTGGATCTCTTGAACTAGATAATTGTTAACCTACAGTTTGAGCCACGGCGTGAGTGCTAGTAGGTTGTGGCAGAGTTGTTGCCACACCTCTCTCTCAATATATTTGGTTGTCGTGAATGGCCCCTTTAATCCAAATGTGAGTGTGATTAGCAAGAAATCGTCAGCCTGTATCCATCAATGAAACATGTCAGCGATCCATTGATGCAGGAGCATCTCTCCACGTCAGCCAGCCAGCCACGTCAACAGTTTCAAATCACGTGTTGAAGAGAGGCGCAACCCTCATTTTCAAATTGAATTTGAATGAATGTAATTAAATGTTTTAGGCTGTTGAGCCGTAAGGCCATGCTTTGCACAGACATAGAAGTAGGTAGGCCTTAAATGTTGAAGGCTGAGATCTAGATCCAGATTGTGGACTAGACAGCCCATTCAATGTAATTGAATAGGGTAGGTGAGTTGGAGGGAAGCGCTCTAAGAGCCCCCTCATGTAAAATATCTTGGAATGGTATCTCATTGTAGAAAGAGAGAAAGAGAGAGAGAGAGCATAGAGAAGGAGCTGAGACTCTGTTAAATTCTGAGCTCAGGAACACCTTGTAAAACCAGGCATTTGCATTTAATACAAACAATAGTTTTTCCTGCATATTTCCTGTGTTGAATGAATGTCTGTGCGTGTTCTATTTATGCCGTGAATGTAGGCTGTAGGTTTGCAGTTGCAGGAGTTGTTTTGATTTTTAGGCTTGAGAGGTTTTTCGTGGTTTCATGCCAGGAGGGCGTGACAGAACACTGCAGGTTCTGAATAACAATGCACATAAGCATTTCTGAACTCTGCGGATTCAGACAAAGACGTGCCAAGTGGGCACAAGAGCTGAAATAATCAACTCGGGGAAGGTCTTTGAGGTTGTTGAACACCTCATAATGCAAGGCTGTGGAGAAGAACATAGTTGTAGACAGAAACTCTCTTTGAGTTCTGTAAAACTCTACCAAGTGGGCATTGAGCCAATGCAAGGAGTGCACAAAGGAAGAACTCTGCTGTGAGTTCAGAAGAAGACAGTAACTTTGCTGTGAGTTCTGTATAACTCTTCCAGGAGGGCATTGAGTCAGTGCGCAGACAGGCACAGGGAGAGAACTCTTTGAGTTCTGTAATTAGAAGAAGAATCCACTGAAGGATCTTCACAGGGTTGCTGAACACCCTGAAGGACTCAACGATAGCTTGCTTGAGTAGAAGGATAGCCAGGAGGGCATCAATTTCTCCATATGAAGGAGAAAGGGAAAAAGGACCGAGTTCCTTAAGAGTCTGAGTCTCAAAAAATCTCAGAAGAGATAAGTACCTTTGTGTGCGTGAAGACTCTACATGAGCGCAGAAGTCAGAATCCCTCAAGGATTCAAAGGATAAGCTCAGGAGGAGTAGCATCTTTGAGAACGTAAGCGAGACTCAATGTTATAGAGTTCGCAAAGGAAAGAAGGAAGAGGTCGAGGCCTTTTACATTTGGAATTCTTCCAAGTGTTGGAAGAAAAGCGCCAAAGCTCAGAAGGAGCAACAGTTGCCGTCAGATCAACCGAAAAGAGCTGGACCATGGATTCGTGTCCAAGAGCTCGAGGTTTAAACCCTCGTAAGCGGATGTGAAAGTCCCGAAAGATTCGATATCGGGATTTCGGAGTTCAGGATTTTGGAGGTCTTGTTGACAAAGGTCGGAACACTCCACGGTGAAAGTCCTGAAATAGCGAGGGGATCACAGCCATCCATTGGGAGAAGAACACGTGTCGTGAGATTGCCCATATCGGAGATTTGGACATTGGGAGTCATAGAGGGAAGTCTTTCGACTTCTTGAGTGGCGAAGTCGCGAAGGGATCAGGACCATCCGTCTGAGGAGGACAGGTGGCAGATATCGAGGGATCTCGTGAACTCAGAGGTTCTTAAGGTGAGAGCCCAGGAGTTGGGTGCTCCAAGTCATGAGTGGAAAAGTCGCGAGGAGCGGAGACAGCCATAGGATCCAGGTCGTGGAGGACCGTTGGATCAGGAACCCCATCACCTATCGCGCATTCGGGGGTTCGAAGGTTGAGAGGTGTCACTTTCGACATCAAAAGTCGTGAAGTGCCGAGAGCCGAGGTACGAGTGTGAACACATGGCAGAACCACAAGGTGGGGCCCGCATGGTTGACAGGTGGACACGCGCCGTAGGAGGAAAGGAGTCAACACTCCATTGACTTCTCAGGTCTCGGGGATTCAGGAGATAAGAGCACGAGAGGGCGACACTGAAACTCACAAAGCGGCGAGTAGCAAGAGGCGCTAGCGTTAAGCCTAGCTAGTGGTCATGCACGGAGGGCGTTGACAAGGGAAGAAGTTATACCCGTATCGACATTTCGAGTATCGTGAATTTGGAAAGGAGGAGTCGAGATTTTTGACCCGCGAACTCACGAGATTGCGAGTTGCGACAAGCGCCTTTGGGAATAGGCCTTGGTCATAGCACTGTGGTCGCTTGGGAAAAGTGGAGCTCGCACCTAGTGCTGTTCGCACAGGGGAGCTTCCCGAAAGGACCTGTGGATCGATTGATTTGAGATTCCAGTAAGGAATCGAAAGAGCGGCTTCGACTCATAAAATAGATTGAACGATCCTTAAAACTGGGAGGTCGCATAGAAACTCTGTCGAGGCAGAGGTGGCGTCTGTGTCAAGTGGTATCAGAGCTCGGATTCTGTTTGTATATCTCAGACAGGAGGAGCAAGAAGGAGACTGAGTGCTGGAAGCTCTGTAGATGATTGGTTGCAGGTAAGTAGCAATCAAGGAGACAGTCAGGAAGACTGTGGAAGAGGCTGGAAACACTCAGGGTGCAGAGTAACAGCAGCAGGTTTGCCAGGAGGGCAGACAGATAGACAGCAATATGGCTATTGAAGGCCGTAGATATGCTAGAAGGAAAAATCTAGAGCTGATGAGCAAAGCAGAAATAGATGAAGAGCTCATTGATATAAGGGTGGAGATGGAAAAGCTTGCATTATGGATGCAGTAGAATGAAAAGTCGAGATGGGTATATGAATGGCCCATGAAGACGAAATCAAAATGGCCAGTCAAGGAGTTGATGGCTAGAAGACAGCATAGGCTATTAAGAGGATGGTTGAGGCATGCTGAAAACCTCGACGAACCTGAGGAAGTGGTTCAGGTATGTGAGCTAGGGACTAGGAGAAGCCTCAGTAGTGAGGATGGATTGGGATCAGCTGAAGATCTCAAGTACTGCCAGGAGGGCAGAGAAGAAATTCCCAATTGCCAGAAGGGAAAAGAGTTGAGATCGCTGCGGGATCTCATAGACTATCATGAGGACAGCCAGGGAATTACACATTGCTAGGTGGGAAATGGATCAAGATCACTGTGGGATATCATAGACTTCCAGAAGGGCAACCGAGAGTTTCCAATTTTCTAGGTGGGAAAGGGAACAAAGATGGGATCAGTTGATTCCATAGACTGCCAGGAGAGCAGCAGGAAAATCCCAATTTTCCAGGTGGGTAGGGATGAGCAGATGAGACTATCTGAGGGTCTCATAAACTCAGAGGTGAGCTTGAATCAGCCTGAGGAGCTGAAAAAAGAGGAGGATCTAAGGAACCTTCTAATGATTGGGGGAATTGGAATATTCCTACCATTTGCCCAAGAGGAGGTAGAAATCTGCGTTGTGGATGTTGAGGTAGCAACAGCAGAAGAAGAATAGCCAACTGAGACTGTCAGAGAAGCATTGGAGCAGATATCTGAAGTTGCCCAAGCAGAAGAAGGGAATGAGCATTCCAAGGAATGGCTCAATACTTTTAGCCAGGAAGCTGAGGAAGCTGCAACACTAAAGCTGACAACAGAAGAAGCCGAAGAGCAGGCAGATAGATTACTCACTCCATGGGAGATGGAGCTAGAGATGCTATAGGATTGGCTAAACAATCTAGAGCCAGCAGGTGACTTCCATGAGCAGGTATTGGCAGAGGATCATTCTGAGGAATCACTCAGATATTTCAGCCAAGGAGCTGAAAAGGTGATGAAGACTGCAGAGCAGAACTTTGCAGCAGGGTGGCAAGTTAAGGCCACAGAAGATGAAGAAGATGGCATGGGAGATCATGGTGACCTGCCCAATTTCAGTCAATTTTTGCAGCTGAGGAGACTGCATGAACAGAGCCAGCCACTAGAGCAGTTGGACAAAGTGATCGAGAATATCAGGGAGCTGATGATCAGGTCAGCAAGGAATGTCAGCGAGGAGAGGTTGAACAAAAAAGCAACAACAGCAGTAGCAGCGGCAAGGAAGTGGAGCGAGGAGCTAGCTCCAGAAATTTGTTTGGGATCCAGGAGGATTTCCATAGCTGACAGTGGAAGCTCATGAGTAGGATCTCATGAATTTTGCGGCTGAGGAGTATGATGTAGGAGCATCTCTCCACGTTAGCCAGCCAGCCAGCCAACCACGTCAGCGGTTTCAAATCGCGTGCTGAAGAGAGGTGCAGACCTCGTTTTCAAATTGAATTTGAATTAATGTAATTAAATGTTTTAGGCTGTTGAGCCATAAGGTCGTGCTTTGCACAGTCATAGAAGTAGGTAGGCCTTAAATTTTGAAGGTTGAGATCTAGATCCAGATTGTGGACTAGATAGCCCATTCAATGTAATTGAATAGGGTAGGTGAGTTGGAGGGAAGCGCTCTAATAGCCCCCTCATGTAAAATATCTTGGAATGGTATCTCATTGTAGAAAGAGAGAAAGAGAGAGAGAGAGCATAGAGAAGGAGCCGAGACTCTGTTAAAGTCTGAGCTCAGGAACACCTTGTAAAACCAAGCATTTGCATTTAATACAAACAACAATTTTCCCTGCATATTTCCTATGTTGAATGAATGTCTGTGCATGTTCTATTTATGTTGTGAATGTAGGCTGTAGGTTTGTAGTTGCAGGAGTTGTTCTGATTTTCAGTCTTGAGAGGTTCTTTGTGGTTTCATGCCAGGAAAGCATGATAGAACACTGAGGGTTCTGAATACCAGTGCACAAAAGCATTTCTAAACTCTGCGGATTCAGACAAATACGTGCCAACAAGAGCTGAAATCATCAACTTGGGGAAGGTCTTTGAGGTTTTTGAACACCTTGGAAGGCAAGGCTATGGAGAAGAACACAGTTGCAGACAGAAACTCTCTTTGAGTTTTGTAAAGCTCTGCCAAGTGGGCATTGAGCCAGTGTAAGGAGTGCACAGAGGAAGAACTCTACTGTGAGTTCAGAAGAAGATAGTAACTCTGATGTGAGTTCTGTATAACTTTGCCAGGAGGGCATTGAATCAATGTGCAGACAGGCACAGGGAGAGAACTCTTTGAGTTCTATAATTAGAAGAAGAATCCACTAAAGGATCTTCGCAGGGTTGTTGAACACCCTGAAGGACTCAGCGATAGGTTGCTTGAGTAGAAGGATAGCTAGGAGGGCATCAATTTCTCCATCTGAAGGAGAAAGGGAAAAAGGATCGAGTTCCTTAAGAGTCTGAGTCTCAGAAAAGCTCATAAGAGATAAGTACCTTTGTGTGCATGAAGACTCTGCAGGAGCGCAGAAGTTAGGATCCTTCAAGGATTCAAAGGATAAGCTCAGGAGGAGTAGCGTCTTTGAGAACATAGGCGAGAATCAATGTTATAGAGTTCACAGAGGAAAGAAGGCAAAGTTCGAGGCCTTTTACATTTGGAATTCTTCCAAGTGTTGGAAGAAAAGCACCAAAGCTCAGAAGGAGCAACAACTATCGTCAAATCAATCAAAAAGATCTGGACTATGGATTCATGTCCAGGAGCTTGAGGTTTAAACCCTCGTAAGAAGACGTGAAAGTCCTAAAAGAGTCGATATCAGGATTTCGGAGTTTGGGATTTCGGAGGTCTTGTTGACAAAGGTAGGGACACTCCACGGCGAAAGTCCCAAAATAGCAAGGGGATAGCAGCCGTCCKTTGGGAGGAGAACACGTGTCGCGAGATTGCCCATATCGGAGATTCGGACATCGAGAGTCATAGAGGGATGTCTTTCGACTTCTTGAGTGGCGAAGTCGTGAAGGCATCAGGACCATTCGTTTAAGGAGGATAGGTGGTAGAGATCGAGGGATCTCGCGAACTTGGAGGTTCGCAAGGTGAGAGCCCAGGAGTTGGGTGCTCCAAGTCGCGAGTGGCGAAGTCATGAGGAGCGGAGACAGCCGTAGGATCTAGGTCACGGAGGACCATTGGATCAGGAACCCCATCGCCTATCGCGCATTCGGGGGTTTGAAGGTTGAGAGGTGTCACTTTCGACATCAGAAGTTGCAAAGTGCCGAGAGCCGAGGCACGAGTGTGAACACGTGGCAGAACCATAAGGCGGGGCCTGCGTGGTTGACAGGAGGACACGCACCACAGGAGGAAAGGAGTCAACACTCCGTTGAATTCTCGTGTCTCGAGGAATCACGAGATAAGAGCACAGGAGGTCGACGCTGAAACTCGCGAAGCGGTGAGTAGCGAGAGGCGCTAGCGTTAAGCCTAGCCGGTGGTCACGCGCAGAGGGTGCTGACAAGGGAAGGAGCTATACTCGTATCGGCATTTCGGGTATCGTGAATTTGGAATGGAGGAGTCGAGAGTTTTGACTCATGAACTCGCGAGATTGCGAGTTGCGACAAGCACCTTTGGGAATAGGCCTTGGCCATAGCGCTGTGGTCGCTTCGGAAAAGTGGAGCTCGCGCCTAGTGCTGTTCGCATAGGGGAGCTTCCTGAAAGGACTTGTGGATTGATTGAATTGAGATTCCAGTAAGGAATCGAAAGAGTCATTTCATCTCATAAAGTAGATTGAACGATCCTTAAGACCGGGAGGTCGTGCAATGACTCTGTCGAGGCAGAGGTGGCGTCTGCGTCATCCATAAACAACATCATAATATACCCTGTCATATGTCACATATGCAATAACAAAAATACTCAAACCATATACAGTCCACTCCCTAACTCGATCCAAAGTCCAAGGAGGTCCATCGATGCCATAGGCATCCTCAATCAATCAAGAGTCCTGCACACTCAGGAGAAACCAGTCAATAGCACCTGTCTATACATAATAACATAACATGACATCATAATCGATGGTTTCATCATCAGAATCCATAATTGAAGTAGTCAATCATATAATGAACCGGATTACTTGCATGCAAGTGTCCTCAAAGAATAATTCACATCAAGTGCGTGCAAGAGTAGGATTTTACACACACCCCCTCTTGTTTTAAACTTCATCCCAAAGTTTCACAATATACAAGTGCAAAAATAAAGTATCTAATGATATCTAAATGTCTAGCTATAAAAAAAAATGAAAATTGTTGATGCATATCATATGCATCCTCCCAGGTAGTCGAGTGTGGACTATAATCATCCCATTATTCCTTGACTTGATCGACTATTCGATGACGTAGTTGTCGAATTGATGGTCCAGAATGAGGATTGGCTCTGCCGTGAGCGCAGCCTCGCCCAAAATCTGTCAAGACCTCAATTCAATCACATGCGTAGGATCACTGACCTAAAGTTGCACACAGATACAAGATAAACATTGTGCATATGCCTCAAAGAAATGAGGCATGACTAGTCATTAGGCCCTTCACAAATATGGTCATGCGATGCGCATCGAAAAAACCCTTCTACCTATCTTGCATTTCTTCCAACCCTTTTTCTTATCGTTTGTACTTGTTCTTCCATTTCTTGGATCACTTCTGGTCCCACCAGAACCCCATCCTTGAGTCTATCCCAACTCAAAGGAATCTAACATGGTCGCCCGTAGCAAAATTCAATGGTTCCATCATAATGGTACCTTGATGGTTTTTGTTGCACGCAAACTCAGCCAGACGACAAGAACTATTCCCAATGTTTATGTTGGTCCAACACACACATACACAACACAACCTTCCAAAATTTTGTTCATTCCTTCGGTCAGCCTGTCTATTTCAGGGACATGTTTTACTATAGTTCAGTGGTGTTCCCAAGGCCTCTTGGTAAACTCATCTAAAATTGTCGTGCAAACATCGATTCCCTTATCGGATAAGAATCTTTTGGTACTTATGGCAGTCTCAAAATCTTGCTGATATAAACTCTAGCTATACATGGCACCTGATGTGTCGTATGCATAGAGAAAAAATGTGAACTCTTCTTCATAGTGTCAACTATCATGAAAATTGAGTCGTTCCTCCTTGTCGTCGGTGACAATTTCCCCAATGAATTCCATCGAAATGACCTCCCATTCTGAAATAGCATGTGGATGTAGCAATATTTCCGGATTTCTATGTTCATCCTTCACCTGTCGACCTTCTAGACATCTCTCCACACAGATGATGATGCCCTCCCTTATCCCTTCCAGAAGAATAAGTGCTTAAGGTATGTCCTTATCGTCATGACTCCTGGGTGAGCCATGTACACAACTCTATGAGCTTCGTATAAGATCAAAATTTCTCAAATCGTCATTGGGTGGTAGGTAAATCTTATTATTATATCTCATTAGTCTGTCGTTGTCCACAATAAATCCCTCAATTTTGGTACCAACATGATGTCTTGTCCAAAAGAGTTCCTTGACCTCTTTATACCAATCATCGTCACGTTGTAGTTAGAATCATTTCACGAAGATTCTTCTGAAGTGGTATCACCGAAAATATGTGTGGTCTCTGACTCAATGCATCATCCACTTTGTTCATTGTTCTTTGGATTTAGGTAATCTCAAAATCATATTGGCTAAGCAGTTCCGACCAACTCCTTTGTTGTGTGTTCAATTTTCTTTGTGTAAAAATGTGCTGCAAACCACAATGGTCCATTTTTAGTTCAAATTTCCGTCCAATCTGTGTTGGATTACTAAGAAGGGGGGTGGATCAGTAATATAGAAATGTAATCATTTTTAACTATGTAATCCAACTTTTATATCAATGTAGCATTATCATCCAATAATTGTAGAGTAAATAATCAATGAACAAATGAACAATCATACACATACATAGTACACCAGTGTTTTACATGGAAACCCAAAGCGGGAGAAAACCACATAATGTTTTTTCTTATATGTATTGAAGAATTATATTCATTGGAAGCACCAACTTCCCTTGTTTTCCAGCTACAATTGGAAGGAGGCTCCAACCCCATAGGTTCTAAGGCTACAACATGAGAGAAGCTCCAACTCCCCAAATCTTTGGCTACAACCAAAAGGAGGCTAGAACAACCACTAGTCTCTCTAGGGAGAATTCTCAAATCTCCAAAACCATTTCTCATGCATACATAAAAATCCAACTATTCATAGAAATAAGACATACCTTTTGAACCAATGGATAGATATGATGTATCTAAGCACTCTAGAACTTCTTGGGAACTTGATCTCATAATCTAGGACCTCTTCATATTTATCTCTTCAATTTTTCATGGCTTTACCAACATGTACACACCCTAATACACTGCCAGCCCCCGTACGCCTCAGTATGTACACACCCTAATACACTGTCATCTCGCGTACACCTCAAAAACTAGGGTTTTATAGTATTTGTTGTAATTCCAAAACTTTCATCATCAACCCTTAGTACTACCTCAAAATTTCACAACTTCAGATGTATCAATGAATACTTGCAATAAGCCTTACACAACAAAAGATATTCCATGTGTTCAAGTGTGATTAAATGAGAGAGCCTTGCCTCTTATTTATACTTTCATGTAGCATTCCACTTTCCTTATTTTAGGGAGTTCTCCATTAACTTTATTATCTAAATAATTTCTTTTCAAACACTTTGACTTTTAGGGGCTTCTAGATGACTCATGAGGGTCCTCCAACTTCACATGGCCATAACTCTCTAACCATGAGGAGTTATATGATTTTCCACATACCACCAGAAATGGCATGACAAGCATTATCCATCTAGGATAGTTTCACTAAAAAATTCATTGACCTTCATCTCATTATTCCACAATTAAGCATGGATTCTCTAACCATAATTCTAGGATAACTCAATCCACAAAGCATCTTCTCGTGAGGGATTTCACCATAAGTGGACCACTTTGGAGTTCATACATTTGTACTTCTTATCAATCGTGACAAGACAATAATGAGTCATATTTACATCAAATAAACTTGGGTCCATTACCCAAACCTTTGTGGTACCTCAATTTGTTACCGTAGTTTTTTTAAGGGTTGACATCAATGACAACCAACCTTAATAAACAATCTCCCCCTTTGGCATTGATGGCAATACTCTGATGAAATACTAAAATCATGTCATGCAATACTAAATTCATATCACTCATGCTCCCCCTCGAACCATGCCTCTGTCCTCTGCCTCTCTGTGACCATTGCTCCCCTTGGAATCATGCCTCTATCCTCTACATTTGATAAATATCTCCCCCTTTTTCATAAATGGAAAAGGTATCTTTCCATCCGGGGTTGCTCCCCCTATCTGAACTGTCCTCTTTGTGGTGCTTCCTTGTGTACATGTAAGACATATAAGATAAGAATTCAAAAGAATTCATTTTGGAGTAGAAACAACTCTGAGTCTCTGGTGAAGATACTCAAAGGCTTCCCGTGGAAGTGGTTTTGTAAAGATGTCTACCACTTTTTATTTTGTGCCCACATACTCATCTCTAATGTTCTTTTCTGCAACCTGTTCCCGTAGAAAGTGATACTTTATTGGAATGTGCTTCATCTTGGAGTGCATCACCGGGTTCTTTGAGATACTGATGGTGCTTGTATTATCAAAATAGATTGGAATGGGCTCATCATACTCAACCTGTATATCTGTCAGAGTTTGTTTCATCCAAAGAAACTATGTACACCATGTTTCTATTGCAATATACTCTGCCTCGGTTGTAGATAAATATATTGATGACTGTTTCTTTCTTAGCCATGATGATAAACACTCTCCCAAGTAGAACATTGCTCCACTGGTGCTTCTTTGGTCATCAATACAACCTGCTCAATTTGCATTTGTGCAGGCAATAAGTGATAGATCCTTTCCTTTTAGATACCATAATCCAAACTCTTATGTTCCTTTGAGATATCTGGAAATCCTCTTCACTACTAATACATGTGATTCCTTTGGTGCTGCTTGAAATCGTGCCACCTGTCCAACTGCCTGCATTAGATATGGTCTAGATGTTGTCACATATAGTAGGCTACTAATCATTGACCTATATTGCCTCTGATCTGTAGACTTTGAATCATCATCTTTTCTCAACTTGCAACTAGTTTGCATGGGAGTGATAACTGATTTGCAATCTTCCATTTCGAGCCTCTTTAGTGTTTCTCTGATATACTTGGTTTAAGAAATAAAAATTCCTTGGTTTCTTTGATGTATCTGAAGTCCCAGAAAGAAGGATAGTTCTCCAAGTAATGACATTTCAAATTCATTATGCATATCCTTTGTGAATTTATGGCTTAATCTGTCATCATCACTACAAAATATAATATCATCAACATAAACTTCAATTAATAAAATACTATCTTGACTTACCTTAATGTAGAGGTTGTTGTCTGCACTTCATTTTCTGAACCTTGCCTATTGTAGATATTTATCCAGTCTAGAGTACCATGCTCTAGGAGCCTGTTTTAGACCATACAAGGCCTTCTTTAATTTACACACATAACCTGTGTTCTCTGACAACTGAAATCCTTCTGGTTGTTCAATGTAGACTTCTTCATCAAGCTCCCCATTCAGAAAAGATGATTTTACATCCATATGATACACTTTAATATTTTTGGAGCATGCATAAGCTAAAAGCAATCAGATTCCTTCCATTCTGGAAACTCGGGCAAATATCTCTTCAAATTTGATTCCTTCAACCTGTGCATATCCTTTACATACCAATCTATCTTTGTTCCTTGTAACCTGTCCATCTTTATTCAATTTATTCTTGTATACCCACTTTGTGTCTATCACATTCTTATCCTTTGGTCTTGGAACCAATTCCCAAGTATCATTTTTCTCTATTTGATCCAATTCTTCATCCATGGCCTTATTCCAAAATTCATCCTTCCTGGCCTCTTCAAAATAAGTTGGTTCAATCATAGATGTGAGTGCTAGGTGCATTTGTTCTGGTGAACACATTCGTCTTCTAGTCTCAACTCTTGTATCTTTCTTTCCGATAATTTGATCTAAAGGATGATTCTTCTTTACTCATCTGCTAGGTGTCTTTGGAGGAACTTGTTGAAATTTCTCTTCTTCTTCTATTGGATCCTCTTCATCTTCCCATTCTACTTCTTTTCCATCTTCTGATTCTTGTTCGTAAAGTTGTTCCATTGATTCATTTTCTTCTTCCTTTAATTCGTGTCTACTTGTTTCATCAATTGTTACATTGATGTTTTCCACAACTTTGTTCAATCTCAGATTGTAACACTTGTATGCTTTCATTGTACTTGAGTAACCAACAAGTACTCCTTTGTCCACATGAGAGTCAAACTTTCTCATTCTACCATATTCTCTTTTGATGTATCATTTGCTTCCAAAAACTCCGAAGTGCTTCACATTTGATGGTATTCCTTTCCATAGTTCGTAGGGATTTTTGTCAGTGTCGTTTCTGAGCATTACTATGTTTTGAATGTGAACTATTGTATGCATTGCCTATGTCCAAAAGAAATATGTCAATTTGGAATCCATTAGTATTATTCAATCCATTTCCTGTACTGTCATGTTCTTTCTTTCAACAACTCCATTATGTTGAGGTGTCCTAGCAATGCAGAATTGTCTTTTTATTCCATGACTGCTGCAGTAGTCCATAAATTCATTTGACGTGAACTCTCCTCCATTATCATATCTCAAGCATTTGATTTTTGAATCCATTTCATTTTCAACCATTTCCTTGTACATCTTGAAGTTTTCAAAATCTTCTGACTTATTCTTGAGAAAGAAAACTACAATCATTCGTGTATAATCATCAACTAATAACATAAAGTATTTCTCACCTTTTAAACCCTTTGTTGTAGTTGGTCCAACCAGATCAGTATGCACAATTTCCAATGGTCTTGTCGTTGAATATTCATTTGATTTGAACCTGGTCTTTGTCTGCTTTCCTTGTTGACAATGCTTGCATAAAGTGTTGGTTGGTTTCGTGATCTGGGGCATTTCTCTGACTTCTTCTCTTTTGCTGACTTTGACCAGGTTATCAAAATGTATGTGACCCATTCTTCTGTGCCATAGCCAACTTTCATCTTCCTTTCCTAGACAACACTTTTCATTTCCAATTTCACTTAACACATATATGTTGATTGAAGTTCTCACAGTTGTAGCAATCATTTTTCCTGAACCTTCTTTTCTTATCTCGCACTTTTGTGAATCGAAAGTAACTTTATGACCTTGGTCACACATTTGACTCACACTTAGAATATTATGTTTCATATGTTCTACTAATATAACATTTTCTTCCTTTGTATTCTTGTTCCCAATTCTGACTGTGCTTTTTCCAATGATTTTAGTTGAATCAACATTTCTGAAGGAGACTGATCCATCTCTTTCCTTTCTTAATGTAAGAAACATGTCTCTATCACCTGTCATGTGTTTTGAACAACCATTGTAAACATACCAACCACGTTTCTTCTGCTTAGCTTGTACATCGAGTGTGCATTCTTCATTGTTGTATTGATTCTACTTTCTTATCCATGTCCTTTTCTGAGGCTCCTGTCTATTATTGTTTTTGTTCTCTTGTGGTTCTCTAAAAGGGATTGTCATTCTGCAATCTTTGGCCACGTGTCCAAATTTTTTACACTTGTAGCATTCCACTTTAGTTCTTAATGGTTCAAACATGTTGTAACTTCTTCTCTGTGTTTCACTAGGCCTTCTTGGATAACCCTTTTGTGTATAAATTTCAAAGTTGTTTATGTTCCTGTTGTTAGCTCTGCAATTCACAACTTTATGTCCAAAACTATTACATGGATAACATAAACCAAAAAACATAGTTTGATACCTGGGAGTTGATTATCTTTTGAAAGGAGGTTCTCTTATCAATCCTTCTTGTTCTTGAGACCTATCTGTTTCTGTCGATCATTGATTCTGAAATCTTAATCTTCTTGGTGGAGGAGTGTCCCTGTAATTTTCTCTATAGACCTTCCTATCCCCTTTGATTGTTTCTACATAGATTTTTGGATATGTTTATTGTTCTGTTGTTTTGAATCTTGATTCCTTTTATGTATGATTGTATCCAAGTCTATACTTTTCATGATTAGGCCTTTGACTGTTGATAATGTCATTCAAAACTTTTGAGTTGTACTGCATATTTTTATTTTTGAACATCCTTTCTTAATGTGACAATCTATGCTTCCAAAATTTCAATGATCCTATCTCTTCCTTATAGTTGTTATTTGAGTGCTTCTTCAATTCTTTTATCTTCTTCAATTTGAACCTTCAAATTTGTGATCATTTTTTCTAATTCGTGAGTGTCTTCTTTCTTGTCTAGTTTTGTTTGTAGCTTCTTGTTTTTCCTCTTTTCTCTTTTGATAACTTATATGGCACTCAAAAATTCCTTTCAATAGTCAACTTCTGCCTCTTAAATTTCTTCTTCGACTTATTCATATTTTTCTTCGGCTTTTTCATATTATTCTTCGAAGTCTTCTTTATCAGAGTCTTCTACTGCCATGAATAGAACTCTTTTTGTCTCACTGTCACTGAATTCATCTTCATATGATGATGAGATGTCTTCTTTGGTGCATAAGCTTTTCTTGAAAACTTTGTTTGTGGTTCTTTTGTCTTTATATGTTTGTTTTCTTTTTGAGTAACCTTCATCATTTCTATTTTTATTATGAGGACATTTTTTAGCAAAATGTCCAATACCATCAAAATTAAAACAAATTAAAGGAAGCTTACCTCTATACCTTCCGTCAGTTCCCTTGTTCAGTCTTTTGACAAAGTTGGCCACTTCTTCATCATCTTCCGAGACGTCATTGCTGCTGCTATATTCTTCTTGTTCCTTTTTCTTTTTCTTTGATCTTTTCGATGCTTTGAAGGGCTAAATTTCGCTCACGGGCTAATTTTCCATGGTTTTTCCCAAAAAATGATTCGCTTTTCTAAAAATGATTAGCCCAAATTCTATAGGATAAAATAATTTTACCTTAAAAATCGCCAAAATTTTATACAAACTATATAAAATCCTTAGAAATTTTAATATTTTTACAAAAATATCATCAAAAATTTATAGTTGGCATATGAAGGATTAGTAAGATTCGCCAAGGTTTCTACATTTTAAAATAAATTTCCATCCTTAAAATCATCCCTGTTCATCATCTTCCAAGATGTCACTATTTTTTCTATGTTTTTTTTCTTGTTGCTTTCCCTTTTGCTTTGATCTTTTGGATGCTTTGAAGGCTACTTCTTTTACATCTAGATTTTCCTATTCAATTATCATTTCATACGCTGTGAAGATTCCATGTAGTTCGTCCATGATTATTGAGTTTAGATCTGCTCTTTCTTCTAGTGATGATATATTATGGTCAAATATCACAGGAAGAGATCTTAGTACCTTTTCAACAATTACAGATTCTTGGATTTCTTCTCCCAATCCCATGATTGCATTTACTATTTCATCGACTCGTAAGAAGTAAGATGCAATATTCTCATCTTCCTTTATATTTAGTTGTTCGAACTGACCTCTATAAGTTTGAATCTTTGCTTCTTTGACTTTTGAATCTCCTTCATAAATATTTCAAAGTTTGTCCCAAATATCTTTAGTGGATTTACAATGTGCAACTTTGGTGAATACCGTTTCACCAAGACCATTTAGAAGTGAATTTGTGGCTTTGGAATTATTCTGACCGAGTTTAACTTCTTTTTCATTTGTTGGCAAAACTGCTGGTACTGTGTATCCATCTCTAATTTATTGCCAAATTTCAAAAACATGTGCCTGTATATATGTATTCATCCTTATGATCCAAAATGCATACTTATGTCCATCAAACTATGGTATTCCATTTTTATACAAGTTGTTGCTCTCCATGATCTACCTTTCAGTGGATGAACTGATTTCTGAAGGAAACTTCTCTAATACCAATTGTTGGATTACTTAGAGGGGGGATGAATCATTAATAGAGCAATTTAATCCTTTTTAACCATATAATCCAAGTGTTATATCAATGTAGAATTATTATCCAATAAATGCAGAGTAAATAAGAAATGAACAAATGAAAAATCATACACATACACAGTACACTAGTGTTTTACGTGGAAACCCAAAGCGGGAGAAAACCACAATTTTTTTTTCTTATATGTCTTCAAAAATTACATTCATTGGAAGCACCAACTTCCTTTGTTTTGTAGTTGCAACTGGAAGG
>JASDQU010307088.1:31040-42923 GCA_032191745.1 Picea mariana | reverse complement strand
AAAATATGAGTAGAATCCCAATACTGGTCATACATTTGGCTTATAACTTGGCCAGGTGGCGTGGGTTGCCCGTCCCAGGGCTCCTCTTCGACAAGTGTTCCTCTCCATTCCATTTGCGTGTCGACATCTGAATTACCCCCGTCCAATCTGGCATCCGAAAATGTGTCTCCCCCTGGATTGGGCGCATGTAAGTCCACTGCTGTTGCAACCTCCTTGTCCACATGCATGGCTTGCCCAAAGCCGCCACCTTCTGCTGGAAGTGCCTGTTCGCTCCTACAGAAAGTCTCTGCATGAACGTGCTCTGTTGTTCCCGCTGAATTTGGTGTGGAGTGGAAGGTTCCCCGAAAGGTGGAGAGGATATGGAGGAGTACAGTGGTCTTCCCATCCAGTAGCCGCAGTTGGAATTGTAGGTCCTCCAAGCCTTGTCGGAGCTCGAAGACCAGCCCATAGAGAATGGCTAGGTTGTCCTGTAGCTGTGAGTTTGGGATGGAGTCGGAGAAAGAGTGCGGCCTGTGCTGGGTTTCCCGTAGAAAAGGTAGTGCCTCCAAGGGTGGGCTAGTGGGGGAGGCTTCTGTTGCAAATGCAGGTGCGCTGGCTAGGGAATTTGGAGGTACTTCAAGAGGTACCCAATAAGTGGAGGCGTTGCCTAGGAAGAGTCCTGAGAGTAAGCCCAATGAGCTATCTATGAGAACCAAGCCTTCAAGTTGGGAGGCAGACAAGGAAGAGGTAGTGAGTGGTTCAAGTTCAGGCTGCAAGGAGTACAAGGAGTGAGAGGAAAGTAAAGAGTGCGAGGGGGATGAGCCAGGGGCAGGTGGAGGTGCACGAGGCCAAAGTGGATGCCAGGGCGAGCCTCTCCTTGGCCTACCTCTTTGCCTCGGCATTCTGACGACTTAGGGGAGAAGGTTGGGCTGAGGGGAAATCCCCAGGTGGATGAAGAGGGGCTAGAGAGGAACCAGTTGCAGGAGAGCGCCAAGGAGGAGGGAAACTAGAATGAGCCATTTCTACGCGACTGGAGGAGATGAAGGTCGATCCACATGCGAAGAGTAATGGCGCTTTCAATGAGAGCAGCCATGGAGGGGACAACAAGAGGAGGCAGACGCACTAGGTTTAATGGTGCCTCGGACGTCGTAGCGGGATTTAAATGCATGGGAGTGGCGGTTGTGCTTGGCACGGATCCGTCACATGGCCTTCGCCATGTTGGCCTATGCGCGCCTCCTCAGCATGCCATGTATCCCGCACCATCACCCCATCCAGGGGAAAATATTTATATATTAAAACAAGGTTTATACATGAATTTAATATATTTTAAATTCTATTTAAATATAAGTCAAAAAAAAAATTCCTCCCCAAAAGACATAATTTTATCCATAGAATAGAATTATATATATATATATATATATATATATATATATATATATAGATAGATAGATAGATAGATAGATAGATAGATAGATAGATAGATAGATAGATAGATAGATATGTATTGTTGTTACTATATAGAGGCAATGTTTTTAGAGAGGATAAAAAAGACAAAAAGAGGATCAACCCATCATCTGAATACCAAAAACAACCAGTCAACAATTCATGGAGCATAAAAACTTGCACATTTGTCTTTTGAAAACAAGGCAGATTATCAAGATATATAGTAGTATCGGCTTATGCATATAAAATTGTCCAAAGTGAGAAAAATAAAAAGGATCATATGAGCTCTCTATATGAACGGAGAATGAGTAGAGTCTCTCATGGTTCAAGTCTTTTGATTCTTGGATAGTCGAATATCATATTTGGATAGAGCGTCTACATCAACATTTAGTTCTATGTAGACATTATGAATAGAAAATGAGCTAATATTATATTGTGATATCTTTGAAGTTTCGTGGTCCAATTCATTACATTCAATGAATCACCATAAATTTGTATGAAGTCATTCAATGAATCACTATAAATGTGTAGTGAAGTCACCCCCTTTTCTCTTGGGAAATTAATAAACACTTTTAAGGCTATAAGTTCAACATAGTTATCTAAGTTAGATCCATGCTCCATCTTTATCTTAAAGAAGTGGGAATTTGATAAGAAAAGAATCACACCACCACCACAGGCTTGTTCATTGTTCTGTGAAGCTCCATCACACATAACAATTATTAGAGGAGAGTTCCAGTGCACTCTCGAGAGACCATCCTAAAACCAATTTATCCGCCAAACCTCCTCTACAAACATGCCCCTCCAAAAACAATTTAAATACTGAAGAAGAAGAACATTCTTTCCATACCCTTAAAGTAAAAAGATAAAAGAGAAAAAAATGACCCATTATTTCCTCTTCATTTTTGCATAGAGAGCACCAATCTGATCCTTGTATCATCAATTTGTTCATACAATCCCAGATTGTATTTAACTATTACTAATACAAAAATCAAAATAAAGTTTAATATATTAAAGTGAATTTAATATATTTTAAATAACTATATTTAATACATAAATTTTAAATAAAATTTATAATATTAATAACCTTTTAATGCTTTATTTCATATTATTTATGAAACTCCAAATTAACTATATATAATTTTTTTAAATTCAAATTAACATTTCATTAAGAAAAATTATATTATTAAAAGTGATATTTTAAAAAGTAAAACTAAATTGAGTATTAACAAAGATATGTGATATTAAGAATGGAATGTCATACATTTTTATTCCATCATTAAAGGTTGTGAAAGAAGGAATGAATGCTGTTTCACTTTATCTATTCTTATTTAAAAAAAAAAAAAATCATCAAAATATATTTTTTCAATTATTTTATTAAATTGTTAAAAAATTAAGATGTTGTTTAAATGAAGTTTTGGTATTTTTATTGGTATATTTCTTCATTAATTTTGATTTAAGTATAAGTTAAAAAATGTTGGAATTTTAGATTTGAGTGATTAAGTTTATATATTTACAGAGTACTTTAAAAGCACACTTGGTCAACCAATATCCTACACCTACAAAACAGTAATAATATTTATATAATTTAAATGTTGTAATATTTTTTTAGGATACTTAATCTATTTATACATTTAAAAATACAATTTAAATAATAAAAAATAAAAATTTCACTACAATCTAATTAACTAAATTCTAATGAAAAAATTCTAAAAATTCAATATTTAAATAACCCCAAAATTAAAAATTTCACATTTTTATTTTATTTTTTCAATAAAAAGTTGTGAAAGAATCAATGCTGCTCCACTTGACATGGACACATGGACATATACAAGGTCATGTCTTCAGAGTGTGGAGGCAGATCCTTAATTTCAGCACTGCGTTACACCCATTCATACAATGTCAAACAAACAACGCGACATTTCCTGAGAGCAATCATGTCATTACTATGAGATTTCCAAAGTCCAAACAAAGTCTTAAGGACAAAATCAACATCCCTGACGCGAAAAAATTATAAATTCTCTACCTGTAAGACTCAAAGTTGAATACTGAACATTAAAACTTTGTATAAGATGGATATAAAAATAGAAGTGGATGCACGCCAGCTCACAGTAACATGTATACACATAGACGTGGATGTCTACCAGCATACACGCCTATGTGGTTAGATCTGTTATTGACCTTCACAGTCTGCCTGCCGGCCACAACCAAAGGATAGCCCGCTTTCTTTCAATCTTTCTGAGCTCATGGAGGTCACGTTCATCCTTATCTCATATCTAAATCATGTTCAGTACTACCACTCCACCAGGTGACGCGGAGATCACTAATCTTTACAGGCAGCGTGTTAGAGAAATGACAGAACTCTAACAACAACAAATAGTTTCAGAGAAGTAGATTTTAAAGTCATTTTAGTGATAATATGATTTAGAGAAATTAGTTACATTGATTTCAATGATGACATAATGCAAAATTATATGCATTGATTTAAGTGACAATATTATAAAAAATTATTTGAGTATAACATAACATAAAACAATAGCATAAAACAATATGATGCATTGATTTTAGTAACAATATCTTAAAAAATTATTGAGTATAACATAACATAATACAATAATATAAGATAATATGGTGCATTGATTTCAATGATAATGATATAACACTCCACAATAAAGCATATTGATTTCAGCGATATTACAAAACTGATTTAGAGAAATGAGAGAGTTTAAATGATTTCAACAATGATATAAAACAAAACAATAAGGTGCATTTATTTTAGAGATGGTACAATGAAAAATAATTTAGAACAATTAGTTGCTATGATTTCAATAATAACATAATGCAACTTTAATGATGGCACAATGATAAATGATTTGGAGCAATTAGTTACATTGATTTCAATAGTAACATAATGAAAAACAATATATACATTCATTTAACTGATGATACAATGAAAAATAATTTAGCATAATCAATTAGTTGTATTCATTTTAACAATAATATAACTTAAAATAAAAGGATGTATCGATTTCAATGATAATGATATTGCATCAAACAATATGGTACATTGATTTAAGTAATAATACTATGCAAAATGAAGAAAAATAATCTTATATATTGATTTCAACTATGAGATAGTGAAAATTAAAGTGACATGAATTTAAATAACTCAATGAAAACTAATTTCAAAACAGATATTATAAGTTGAAGTCTTATACTTTGTTTTGTTAGGAGTGATATTAGTATTTTCACATCAAAACCATTATAATATTAGGATATATAAAATGTCAAAACTAGAGAGGTCTAAATTTCTTGAAGGACTCACTTTTAGTGTAGATGTGTATAAGAGAAAATCAGAAAAAGATCAATTACTATGTAATATAAAAGTTATTCAATATCTTCCTCATATCAATTCTTAATGATATGATGTAGTATATATGTTATTTAATATCTTAACCATTCCATTTTGTTATTATTCAACATCTTTATCACTAAAAAGTGTAGCTTTGTTATTCTTTAGATTCATAAAAATTGTTACCTTCTTATTATTAGGATTTATAATGATGTAAATTTCAAAGTATCAAGTTCATCTTAAAAATATGCATATGGATAAGGGTGAGTTCAAGCTAATGATGTTCTCTCATGACACGTTAGTGACAATACAAACCTGAAAATAAAACAATCTCTTAACTTGGAGGGATTGTTCAAGGTACTTTTACAGTGAATTTGAATATTGTGTAAGAAAATGAAAGGTGAAACTGAATTATATTTCTCAATATACATATTTTATTCATTGACATTGTGAATAACTAGGCCAAATTGATTTTTTCTTGGTATCTTATTTTTCCAAAAATATATAAGGTATATGTTTTTGTTCGTGCAGGTGTTGAGTATCTTAACGATGAAATTTCATTACAAAAACTTGTATATTTGTTGTGTATTTTTTGGAAATTTTTAATATTGATTTATATATTATTTTTTTATTTCAGGCTAAGCTGGTCTGAACATAATAAGAGAAAATATATTTTTTAGATCGTAGGCTAAAATGGTCTTAAAATAATCAAAACAATTTGTATTTTTTTTAAATATAAGAGAGGTATGTATTCTATGATTTTGATATATGTGAAGATAAAAATAGATTAAAAATAGTAAACAGTAATAATTTTTTTTTTTAAATTATATATTTGAAATTTGTATAGCCGACTCAATTTATTACCATAATTTGGTCAACAATTGAATTTTTTAGCCTATAGAAAAATAACGTCAAAGACAAACATATAGATGAGTATTTACAAAAATAGAGGTTTTATGAATTTGCAAACCAAATGACTAAGTTTGTCATCCCGAACCTAAATCTAAGCCAACCAAGTCAGCATACACTTTGTTAATCCCGCCCAAAAAAAATCAATTCAAACAAGTGTGCATAGACTCTAGGAACACATTTGTGCTCCTAAAAATCATTTCCTTCTGTAACGACCCCAATCATTACGACTACAACTGAAGAAAAAAGTGCCAATTTTTTTTTTGTTTTAGGCAAGAAGGAAACGAAGACAACAATTAAATCACATAACCTGATAATGAACACCATGCACGCAGATCAGGCAATAGAAAAAAAAAAAACTCAACACATTAGCACATCGATCAACTGAGCGAAACATGTAGAAATCAAGAACAGATAGAAACGACTACCTTCCCGACACAAACACAACAACGCCTAAAAGCTAGACGACAACACCCATAATCCCGACACAACGACCTCGTCGACCAGTAACTAGAAACCTATACGACGTGAAAAACCAAAACGTGTTAAGGTGTTACAAACCAAGTGCCAACATCAATTACAACGAACAACGCCCACATCGAGAAGCACAAACTATGGTCAAGTTTTCATTCACCTCAATCTGTCAAGGCACACGATGATCCCCTCATTAGGAGTCATGTCGTCAACAGGCGATAGGCATGAAAATGACCATGGCGCAACATAACCTAACTGGACCCTTAACCCAAGAAAACTTCAACGTGCTAGGAGACCAAATTAACTGTCAAAAGACATGACGACTGACCCAAGCACCCAATCGACATGACAACAAGATGACTATGACATTCATACATCACAATAAATTCCTTGTGCAACAAAATCAATCTGTATAAATTAAATAATCATCATTAAAACAAATAGTTCGTTGCAACTATTCTCCAATCCCAAGATCAAATAAGTAATTTCCTAAGGAGGAAATTGTTATTTTTTTTAACTGAAACAATTATGAAACATGTCTTTAACCATATAAGTCATTGTCTTTACAAATTGAAACATATATAAGTGTTTCCCTCAATATGAGTTCGCTATCTAGTTAAGAACTCATAAAACAAGTTTTATCATGGTTACTGAATTCTCTAAAATTCGCCAATAAGAAAATCATGAAAATTGCTATAAGAAACTCAAAAACAAAATTCACGTTGTCCAACAATACCAAATCGTTGTCTCTAATTAAGTTGGTTGTGTACCATGAATTTAATGTCTACTAAATATATGTCAGAATGTTGTATATTAAATACATGATATCGCTAAGTTAAATATATTATATTGTTGTCATTTAAATATATGATAGGTAGAATTAATATATGATATAATGGAAATAGTGTGAACATGTATATAGGTGAATATATACAACAGAGTGTAAATATATGATAAATATAGCACATGTAAATATGTAACGCAGAGTGTGAATATATAGTGTAAATATATATTGTGAATATATATCGCAGAGTGATAATTGTTGGGTGAAATATTATAATATTGTCTTATTAAATGTATCGTGTAAAATATATAGGGTAAATATATACCGCAAATTTTGAAATCTATCCCAAAAATGCAGAGTATTGCTATAATTTTTTTTTTATCAGTTTCATTGTCAAGATCGTTGTCAACACTCAAAGAATTCGCTACCAACAATCAATGAAATCACTATCCACAAAAATTGTTGTCTGACAAAAACGGAGATAAAGCTGTATAATAACTATAAGATGTCGTTTTCTAGGAGCTACATGATACTGCTGGGTTAAGATTATATAGCTGTGTAAAAGTAAAAATATGGAATATAAAATTGATGTCCAACATTTTTTTTTTAAGTAAGATTGTATAAAAGTCTACCAAAATCAAAAAGGACAAAAAACTTCCATAGTTTCAAGCTGTAAACACTGAGCTTCCCATAAGGGGAAACTAGCTCATCCAGTTGAACCACTTCATATCTTAATTCTTAGTCTTCTACTGACATGAAGAGAATCCAAAAATTCTGGCCCCAAACAGTGGTCGTTACAATAGTGAAAATTATAAACATAAGCATTCTAACTGTAATAAGCATAGACATTGGCAGAAAAGGTGGCCATGAAAATAGCGAAGTAACAAAGACACATAGGCATATCACTGATAGGGGTTGTAATGTGGCCACATGTCTAGGAAGAAGGCATCGATTGTTGAGTCCCCAAGAGGAGTCGACTCCTCCTCGACTGGTGTCCCGTCCAGTTGCATGGCATCCTTTGGTTGTGTTGCATGTTCTCCTCTTGCATGGCATCCTCCGGCTGGGATGGAGACACATTATCCTCTTGGTCTAGCTTGGCATGGTCCGAAGTATCCAGTGGGGGAGCTGGTGCCAATACTGGTGTCGCAGCTCCTACTGCTTGGGCTACCTCTGCTAGGCAGTGAAGAGCACCCTGCATTGGTGAAAGCAAATGAAGGATTTGAGAGGGATTTATGTCCAAGATATCCAGATGGAACTGGAGGTCATCCACGTCCTGGTGCAAGTCGAATACTAGGACCTGCAACAATGCGAGGCCCAATTTACATTCATATTATGGATCAGTGCTAGAGCGAGCTCGGGAGTGGGGTTGCTGACACGAAGTTTGGCTGGCTTCCAGACCATCAATCTGAAATCAAGCGTCAATAGGTGGGGCTTGAAGCAACAGGGAGGCCAAAGAGTTAGGAGGAGCCAATGGACCTAGGTGTGAAGCAGAGGCAAAATTTTTGGAAGGTCCTGGGTTGTAATCTAGTGATCCCCTTGAGTAATCCAACCCCTCCAATCTATTGGAAAAAGATGAGGAGAGGGGAGGGAGGTTGGCTGGAGTTTGAGTCGACTGCGCTAGGGAGGAGGACAAGGTGGTCGACGAGGAAGAGGAAATGTGGGAGGGAGCCAGCGGGGGACGAACGACCAACCGAGGTTGGCTTGGTTGCCATGTCAAGTCTCATTTAGAGTTCCCTCATATCCTAGGCATCTCTTAAACACCAAGAGGGAGAAAATGATCCAATACCAAAGAGAGCGACAACAGACCAGGAGAGGGCGAAAATAGACCAAGGAAAGTCTAGGCAGAAGGCCGAGCTTTGAAGAAATCAAACAGGGGGAAATGAGCCATCCGGAGCCCCTAGTACAGTTCAAATAACCCAAGGAGCTAGTGTGATTCATTAAGTATCCACACACATAGAGTAAAGGTCGAATGAAGGTGTTGGTCCATCAGAGGGATGACAAGGAAGAGAAGGTAAAACTGAGAGTAGTGGCACCCTGTCTCAAGTAAGGTGAACTTAAAGGCATGAGGGTGGTGGGAGGGAGAGGCACTTCGTCGTCACGTGGCCGGTGCCATGGAGGATCTCTCTTGGCTTCTCTGCTCTATGCATGTTCTCCACTATCACCCCATTCAGGGGGTTGTCGATGGTTAGATATTTTTTCTCAAATCTCTGAAAGATAGGGTGCATATGTTGGGTGGGGGCCTGACAGAGAAGATCTGGTCCCTTTCCTTCTACCCAAATATTGGCTAGATCATCTGCAATCTGATTGGATTTTCTTCTTACATGGGAGGGAATGAGAGCCTGGCCTGGTCGAAGAAGAGATGCAATTATCCTTATACCATGAGAGAGGCACAAGCAGGGCGAGACATTCTCTAGGTCTGCTTCATTCAAGATTTTATGGTGTTTCTAAATATTATTATATTTCTTTCCTTCCATAGTTTCCAAAGGATAAAACTGAGGATCAACTACCAAATGCGATTTAGGATCAGTGATTGAAAAGGTGCATCTCGCCAACCGTCAATGGTGTTGCTAATATTGTCCCTTTGGCGATCTGAGGTGTGCATTATGGTTGCACAATGGTCCCAAACTTGGGCACTGTAGGGCCAAGTGTTAAGAAGGTGATTCATGGTTTCTACCCCTGCCAGGCAGAGATGGCAAATGAAAGGTCTTGTAAATCCCCTTTTAGTTAGATTATCCTAGGTGAGAATTCTTCCATGCGCCACCAACCAAAGGAAGATGCTAATTTTTGGCCAGTGTTTTAGGTACCAGATTTTGCACCAAACTTCCCTTGGTGGAGGGGGATTGAGATTGGCCTTTAATCCATAGGCCTCTTGAATGTTAAGAGTACCCCTTAGAGAGCTTCCCCATTGAAGAATGTCCTCTCCTTGCAGTATAGGAATTTTCCATTCATTGATCATGTTGTGACAAGATTGAAGGTTCACCTGTGCCTCGACATGTAGGTCATCTTTATTGGATTTCCAACATCTCCAAGTGGCATTCATGGGGTTGACCTTCCATTAATCTACCACTCTTTTCAGTCCTTCTTGAGTTGTTGGGGGGTATAAGGTAACGACCCATTCCTCCTGTGCTAAAATTTGGAACTGTTGCCAGGAATCATTCTAGAAGAGGGCAGTCTGACCGTTCTGGATTTCCCAGAAGGTGTGGTTGACTATCAAGTGGCAATTTTGCCTGGATGTTGTCAAAATTAGGGATCCTGGGGTGTCTTCATTCCATTGAATGAAGCTTATTTCTGTTGCGTTGGGAGTATACTTCCATTGCCAAAGATTGGCCCAAAGGTCTTGCAGTCTCTTCAACCATCTCCACCAGATATTGGCGCTGAGTACTTTGTTCAGAATAGAGGGATATTTGATTCCTATACCCCATTGAATCTTAGGACGACAGAGCTTTTCCCAACTGATTAGAGAAATTTTCTTCCCAGTTTTGAGCCCCTGCCAGAGAAAGTTTCTTTGCAAGGCTTTGATGGCATTAAGGGTGAAGTTTGGGGCCATGAGGGCCGAGAAAGTATAGACAGATAGGTCTTGTAGGACTGATTTGAGGAGGATGAGGGGAATCGGGTAGTTGAGAGGTCGATAGGTCCAAGAGGAGAGTCTTTTTGAAAAGGAGGTAAGGAGGCCTTCCTAGGAGCTGTTTCTGAGGGATTTATTGAATAGGGGGATTCCAAGGTACTTGGATGGAAAGGAGCTTCGAGTGAAACCTAGGATGCCTGAGATTTGGAGCTGAATCGACAAAAGAGTATTGAAAAAGAAGATCTTGGATTTTTCCTTGTTTATGTCCATCCTCGAGGCTTCACAAAAGGTATTGATGATTGAGATAAAAGTGAGGGCCTCTTGGACTGTAGGGGAGCCCATCATCAGAGTGTCATCCACAAATTGGTTGTGTGATATCGGGGGGTTGATGCCATGCAGGGGAAACCCTTTTCACGTCTGGTTTGCTACCGCAGCCTGAATGGAGCGGTTGAGGCCTTCTACCAAGATGATTAAGAGGAAAGGAGAAAGGAGGTCCCCCTATGTTACACATTATTTTCATCATCCCTATGACCATTAATGATGTAAACCTATCTATTGCATTCAGAGGGGTCAGTGGCCTGAGTTCCTGAAGAGAGAAGGTAGAAGAACTTTTCCTAAGAAAATAGGTTTCATTTTCCTTTGGAAAACCCCTATAAAAAAGGAAGTTCGTAGGTTTCTCTATAGGTAGGATGCGAGAATGCCTGATTCTCGCAGGTTGCACCATAGCTGGGTTGCGAGAGGTTCGCAGATTGCTCTATAGGTAGGGTGCGAGAATGCTTACATGTGGGAAAAATGAGCATTTTCTCAAATCTTCTAGAAGGAGAAACTTCCATGGTGAGGTGGCATCCGAATGGTTTGGATCTTACTCACTTTCATGATTTAATATGATACAGTAATATGACTGTTTCCTATAAATCTTGTTGTGTTTTATTGTATGATTCCTTGATCACATACATAGGTTTATATTGAGTTTATGCTATTTCTATCACTTTGGTTGGTTGTGTTCTTTTGCAGGATCATCATTGTATGAACGTTGGAATGGAGCTAGGATGGCGATGGTGAGAGGAAGTGACATTTAAACAGTATGTCACCTATCCCTCTTTAGTTAGTAAATTCAATATCTAAAACTTAAGGAAAGTGTCATGTTCTTGTGTGTTTTGTTCTAGATCTAGGTGTATCTAGGGAGATCAGTTAGTGTCCGCACCTACCGATTTGTCCGATAACAAAATTGGCGACTCTACTGGGGAGCGGATTGTTTCCTAGTTAGTCTAGTTTCCCTTGCTTTGATTTCTTGTTTTCTGGTCTCTGAGTCTATGGGAGATCCATCCAGACTCTCTGGATCTAAAAGTTCACTCAAATTTAGTCCTTTTTCAAATTTTT
>JASDQU010307088.1:0-12851 GCA_032191745.1 Picea mariana | reverse complement strand
ACGGGGGTCACTTGAAGGTATACCCACAATGATGAGTGGAAGCCTTTCAAGTTGATTTCGGGCTAGATACCCTTCCCTTGCGTGTGGATCGGACTGTCGACTGTTTCCCCAGGCATCATTTTTGTTTGTGGTAACCTTAGTGGCCTATCTCTTTAGGGTCTTTACACAAGGTGACTGTGGAGGGGCAAGTCTTCACGGTACGTGGAATCGACGTTGGCCAAACTCACTTGGGCTCCTTGGAGGGTATACCCATGATTATGTGTGGGAGCTTGCACCAGGGTGTAAGTCCGTTAAGCAGGTCGTCAACGTAACTTTTCCACCTGCTCTATCTCATCCCCTTCTTATATTGTTCTCTTGACGTTGGATTTCATCACCAACTAGTGTGTTCATTGTGAGAAGGTTTTGTTTGTTTGCTTGCTTACTAGATTTTTAGCGTGTGCTGTTTTTTTTCCTTAGAGGACTCTAGATTGGATATTTGTTTAATGGTGTCAGTTCCCAGAATGACCAATGAAGGAACCCCTGCTCCAGGGGAACCTTTTGTTTTTCCTTCTTATGGGAACATTGGTCCTCCTCACATCACTACTTTGAGCCTTCCAGGTCTCACAATTGGATTACCAGTATGGTGGTTTTCTACTCAGGTAATCCTGAATGCAGTTAGTGCTTCAGTCACAAGCACTTCCCCCCACGAGCATCAACCTCATGTTGATCCTTCACCTTCTTCACTAGTAAGGTCTTATTCACCTTCTTCGCTTGTAAGGTCACTTTCCATTTCATCTTCTTCGTCAGGTGAAAGTTCTGAAGCTAGTAACCCGGTGAATAAGAAGAAGAAGAAAAGAAAGATTAAGAAGAAGAAAGATAAGCGAGGGTCAAAACTTCCAACCACTGTCAAACATGTTGGAAAACAACCAGTTACTGTTAATCGTGCTGGGAGTGTTGATGATGTCAAGATCAACCAAACAACCCGTAATCCCAAGTACCCTTGCAGGATTTGTAAGGGTAACCATCTTCTTAAGGATTTCCCTAGTCTATCCAAGGTAATAGAAGCATGGTATACATCTTATTTCCAGTCCATGTCATCAACCTCTGAACAACATGTTTATGACTTCCCGTCGACTAGTCATGATACGGTTGGGAAGAAGAAAAGTAGAGTCAAGTTCTCGTGTATGTTATGCAAAGGGAGTCATCTAACTCATCTTTTCCCTCATATGGACAAAGCCTCAAAATTACTGGAAGACATGACTGTTTCACAGCCTCAACTTCCAGCCACTTATCGCAAGATTTCTCTCAACCCACCTGTAGTTGATGGAATGATCAATCTGGTCCCTTCACTGGTCAATCCAGTTGATCATGTCATCAATCTGGTCACGTCCTTGGTTGAACCATTTGACAAAGTGGTTGATCCGATACCTTCCTCGATCAATCCCACTCTCCCCTCAGAGAGTGAAACTAAAATGGTCGATCCGATCCCTTCCTCGATCGATCCCACTCTCCCGTTAGAGAGTGTCACCCAAGTGGTTGATTCGTTTCCATCTGTCGACCCCATTCTCTCCTTGGAGAATGAAACTCAAGTGATCGATCTGATCTCTCCATTGGTCGATCCTACTCTCTCGCTAGAGAGTAAACCCAATACTGCTCACATTTTTCTCGTTGATATAGAATCTCCCATGCCAAGGGGTATTCCTCCTTCTCCTGTAGGACCCCCTCCAAGTAATGAGGCTATCCATTTTGATTTGGGTGTGCTAACTGGACCTTGTCTTCCCTCTTACATTCCCTTCTAGATTACAGTACAGGTTTTTGGTCGGGACGTTCCTCAAACATTGATAAATGAAGGTTCATCTATTAGTATTTTGTCCTCTATTGCTTGGCAAGCTTTGGGTTGTCCTCCGCTTGCACTGGTTACGCAGAATCTATTAGCTTTTAATAAAAGCACCACTCAACCTTTAGGGACCCTTCCTCAGTTTCCTGTAACTTTGGGAGGGAAAACTGTCTTTATTGATGTAATGGTAGTCCAAGACCCCTTGGATTTTGCTTTACTCCTTGGGAGAGATTATGTCTATGCCATGAAAGCTATTGTGTATACTCTTTCTTGTGTGATATCTTTCCCTCACGATGGACAGTATGTGACTGTTGATCAAATTTCATTCATTGACCCCGCTTGGATTGCCTCCCTGAATGGTTCTTATATGCAGATGGTATCACCCCTGCCACAGGTCAATTATGTGGTGTTGTCGCCTATGGCTTCAAATTATGATGACCTAGATCCAGTAGTTGGCATGGTGATCTCCTCAATAGGGTTGTTAGAACCTGATCTCTTTACTCATGTCGTGACCCTCGACATGGTGTCCTTCCAGAGTGTGTTTCTTCCTTCCAATGAAGACCTCTTGGAAGCCATGACCGAGTCTTGTCCCTTGACATGGTGTCATTCCGAAGCATTGTCCTCTTGGAATCCATGATCAAGAAACCACTTCCAAGTATAGTTTTTTGCGTCTCTGCGGCAACCTTATTAAAAAATGAAACAGAGGTTCCGAGGATAGTTTTTGTATCTCTGAGGCAACCTCGTTGAAAAATGAAATAGAGGTCTTTGAGCATGTTTTTCTGATTTCAATCTTGTTAAAAAATGAAACCGATTACGAGGATTTTTTTTTGTCTCTGTGGAAACCTCGTTAAAAAATGAAATAGAGGTTACGAGCATAGTTCTTGTTTCTGTGTCAAGCTCATTAAAAAATGAAATAGTTTTCCCCCTCTTTGTTTGAGTCAATTCCTTCATCTAGTATTTGAAGCTTCATTTCATTCCCCTTTGCAGTTGGATGAAATGAAGATTGGGGGGAATTTGCCTCAGCCTCTAGACTTCATACTAAAGTTGAGCTGCTAGCTTCTTAAGATGGGGGCTAAGTACCAACCATCCCTGTGTTATGCATTGGGAAGTCACAAGCATAGTTTTCTATGGTTCAATCTTGTGTAAAAATGAAACCATTTACCTCAAGCATAGTTTCCTCTAGTTCAAGCTTGTGTAAAAATAAAACCAGGTCCAAGCATAGTTTTGTTTTAAAGCTTATGTAAAAATGAAAACAATCTTGAGCTCAGACTTTGTTTTCTCTCATGCTCGTAAATCAATGAGAATGTAACCAAGTATACTTTTATCACTTTTTCGGACTCATAAAGGTTATACAAAAAATGAACCACCTAGAGTTCCCTTTAAGCTCTTTTCAGACTCTCTAAACATGAAAAGATTGCCGAGTGACCTTGTTATTTTCACGCTCATTAAAGTATTTGAAGAAAACGTCTATTAAGCGATAGTTTATCTCTTTTTCGGTCTCATCAGACTACTTTATGAAAAATGAATTGAGAGAGTTCTCTTTTAAGTGTTTTTCCGGACTCTATAATCATGAAAAACCTTCGAGTTTTTTTTATCTTTGGACTCGTTAAACAAACATCGACAGGCCCATACGGGACTGAACCACTCCTTCCTAAGGTTCGTTAAACATACTCCGAGGGACTCATCTGAAGGATGAGATTACATTACAAGAATATGTTATCCTCCTCAATCTTGCGTAAAAATAAAGAGGTACTCGCTAGAAATGGTGGGGGAAAATTTGGGAAAGAATTGTGTCTAAACCTGTATTCCATGGAAGAGTCACTTTTGAACATGACACCCTTTCACTCACTTTGTGTCTAGGTTGGAAAATCCACTTGTCTTCTTATCATACTCCTTTATAAGATTACAAATTGGTCTGTGATCCCTGTTGTTGATTCAGTGTTTCCAAGACAGTTGTTGTGTCATCAATATGTTCAAAGAGAATTTCAACCTGAAAAGCCTTCTATTGCGTCGGCCATTTCTGCAGTCTTTAAGCCTTCTATTGTGTCGGCCATCCATGAGTCAGTCCTGAATCACTTATTACTTTGATCTACATCAAATATTGTTACTTGTTTCATGTCATTGATGTGGGATACATTAAGGCCCTCCTGTGACGAGTCTTTTCCTATCGACTTCAACTCATTATCCAGGAATTAGACTTAGAAACTAATTGGTACCTTGGAGCTTGCATGCCTTAATGGCAGGTTTCCTCGCTTTCGACAGTGGGTTTTCATTATTGACCCCTGATCGAGAGATTACATCGAGTGTTCGACCTCAGCTCATTGATTCACATTCATTGGATTGTACCAGAGTACATTGGGAGTCATTGACATTAATGGAAATTTCCCTTGCACTTGTTAATGGTATACACTAGTGACCGGTAATCAAGTGGTTTCTACTATGTTCGACTTCAGCACATGTATTTGCATGGTTAGATTCGTACTATAGAGTGATAGAGATGAAGACCCTAAACCTTTTCTAACAGATTCAGGTTGTCTTGGAGTATATTCAGTGTATTGTTACATAGATCCACATTGTATGTCCGGTGGCTATGTTCAAATTTGAGTATTTAACACATAGATCCACAATGTATTTTTGGTGGCTATGTTCATATTTGAGTCATATCGGCATGGATCCACAATGTATGTTTGGTGGCCATGACCTGTCTTACTTGACATGGATCTTTGCATGTCGACATTTATGCTTTGATTCATTTGTATTCTGAGTATGGGAATGCCTACCTTAGTGATGATATATTATTGTACTGTATCTCCTTGTTTGTTGGCAAGTTTCCGACCGACTGTTCCTTGTTCCCTACACACACTCGACAAAGTATTTCAGCTATCACTCTGTTCTAACTTCATACTTTGGGGGGCTCTCCGTTACACATTATTTTCTTCATCCGTATGACCGTTAATGATGTAAACCTATCTGTTGCATTCAGAGGGGTCAGTGGACTGAGTTCCTAAAGAGAGAAGGCAGAAGAACTTTTCCTGAGAAAAGAGGTTTCATTTTCCTTTGGAAAAACCCTATAAAAAATGAAGTCTGCAAGTTGCTCTATAGGCAGGATGCGAGAATGCCTGATTCTTGCAGGTTGCACCATAGCTGGGTTGCTAGAGGTTCACAGGTTTCTCTATAGGTAGGGTGTGAGAATGCTTACACGTGGGAAAAACGAGCGTTTTCTTGAATCTTCTAGAAGGAGAAACTTCCATGGTGAGGTGGCATCCAAATGGTTTGGATCTTACTCGCTTTCGTGATTTGGTGGGATCATCCTAACCTCCTCACCTTATCCTCTTCATCTTATAAAAGGAGAGGAGCTCTCATGGAGAAAGTTATCTTTTGAGCTTTGGAGCTTTGGTTAGCTTTGGAGCTTTTGGGATTAGCTTGGATTGGATTGAGCTTTGGAAATTTTTAGCTTGGCTAGATACGCCACTTTGTCAAGATAGATTGTGAATATTATCAGATTTGTTCTCTCAGAATTCTTGGAGTGAAAGTGTGTGGGGAATGAAGGACAGTTGGAAGGGGCTTTACGACATCAAGGCCATGGTTGTAATCTCTCTTTCACATTTAATATCATACAGTAATATGACTCTTTCCTATAAAGCTTGTTGTGTTTTATTGTATGATTCCTTGATCACATACATAGGTTTATATTGAGTTTATGCTATTGCTATCACTTTGGTTGGTTGTGTTCTTTTGCAGGATCATCATTGTATGAACGTTGGAATAGAGCTAGGGTGGCGATGGTGAGAGGAAGTGATGTTTAAATGGTATGTCACCTATCCCTCTTTAGTTAGTAAATTCAATATCTAAAACTTACGGAAAGCATCATGTTCTGGTGTGTTTTGTTCTATATCTAGGTGGATCTATGGAGATCAGTTAGTGTCTGCACCTACCGATTTGTCCGATAACACCCTGCCTGATTCCTCTAGTGGGAGATAGAGGGTGAGAAGGAACTCCATTGGTAGGGATTGAGAAGAAGTCTGAGGAGGTGAAGTTTAGAATCCAGGCAACCCAGGAGGGTTCGAAACCAAAGGTGAGGAGCATCGACTGCATATAATCCCAACTTAACTTATCAAAAGCTTTGGATAGGTCCAGTTTTAGGAGCATACCTAGCGTTCGGGTCTTCTGAAGAGAATGAATGAATTCATGGGTGAGGATGATATTGTTCAAGATCTGTCTACCCTCCACATACCCCGATTGTTCCAACAAGATGATGAAGGGAAGGAGGGGCTTGAGTCTCCTTGCTATCACCTTGGTTAGGAGCTTGTAGATGACATTACAAAGGGCGATCGACCAGAAATTCTTAGGATGGTTTACTCGCTCTTCTTTGGGGATGAGTGTGAGGAAATTAGAATTGAGGGTTAGGAGGACTTTTCTGGAGAGTCTGGAGTCTTCAATGATCTCCCATACTTCCTCTCTAAGCATTGGCTAGCAATGATGGAACCAATCAAATGTGAAGCCATCTGGTTTTGGGGATTTTCCCTTGGGGGTGTCCTAGAGAGCCTAATCAAATTCTTCGATCGTGATGGGTCGAAGTAAGGCCGTGTTCTGTTCCTCCTAGATTAAAGAGGGTATGTTCTACATGATTTTTGTTATGGCATGAGATCTGTCTCTTTGGGGCTCTGACAAGAGGTTTTGATAATAGGTGACCAACTCATCTTCCAGTTCCTCATGAGTGTGACTGATTTTCCTATTATCTAAGATGAGTTGGGTGATACGATTAACATGCCTTCTTTTGATGTTGGACCTATGGAAAATATTGGTGTTTTGATCTCCCTCTTTGAGCCATTAGATACAGGATTTTTGCCTCCACAGGATTTATTCTTGTGGTTTTCTTTCCTCCAACTTTTGTCTGATTGCTTCTTCCTGTAGCTTGAGGGGTTCAGATAAACCCATGTCCTGGATTTGACTTTGAATAGTGTTCATTTGTTTCGTTAGTTGTCTTTGGGCCTCAAAGATGTTTCCAAAAGTTTTTTTATTCCAAGTTTTAAGTTTTTGTTTGAAGTTCTTGAGTTTTTGCTAAAACCTACACATTTTGGAGCCAATGGACACAACAGCCTCCTCCCACTAGATGTGGGTGTTTTGCTAGAAGTTAGGGTGGTTAAGCCAAAACTTCTCTAATATAGAGGGTTTGCAACCTAGACTTGTTGGGATGTCCATCCAGAGTTGGATGGGCCAATGATCAGATCCATGGAAGTCAAGGATTTTGGCTTCCAAAGTTGTGCCCTCTAGCAAGAGCAAGTCCGAAAGGAGGAAGTGATCCAGTATGCAGGCTATTTGGTGATATGTTGTTCTATGGTTTGTCCAAGTGAAGGTGCCATTGGAATTGTCTAGGTATCCAAGCCCTAGGTTGTCGATTTGGCACTAAAATTCCCCTGAATTTGCTTCAATCTATCTCGTACTGCCTCTTTTTTTATCAAGTTTGTATATCATGTTGAAATCTCCTCCCAGGATACATCTATTCCCCACTGTTAAAGTGGCTTGATGCTTCAGGATACGAAGGAAGGTCAGTTTGTCCCTTGAGTTGGCTAGTCCATAGACATTGGTTAGATAACCTGGCTTGTTGGAGCCAATGATTCGGTAGGTTGTCGTGATAGACCATTTGGTTGTGAAGAAGTTGTCCATAGTGACTGATTTTGGGTTCCAAAGGAGAGCCAACCCACCTGATACACCCATGGCCACTGTGTAGATGCCTTTCCCTTGCTTCCAGCAGCTGGGGAGGATCTTATCCATCTCTTCTATGGGGCATTTTGTTTCTTGAAGTAGAATTATATCTGGTTTTTCTGCAATGATCATATCTCATAGTAGTCTCTGTTTACTATGACCATTGATTCCCTTACATTCCAGGAGATGATCTTCATGAGGAGGAAGGGGGGGGAAAGGGGTGGTAAATTGTCAAATATTAGATGTATCTAACCTGAGTTGACCATGAAGTGTCCTATCTTCTGGATGAGCTTGCTGGTAGATTTTTTCCCTCTTTTTTTTTCATCCTTCTGAGGTTTACGTTGTTATTTTGGCATGTTTCCCTAGATTCCTAAGCTTGTGCTAGATCTGGCCATAGAGCTGGCTGAAGGGTTGAGGAAGATTTTGTGCACTTTTCTCAGTAGATCTGGTGGAATGGTATAGAGTTTGTGGCGCCTGTAGGCATGTTCCAGATGCTCCAAGTCTACTTCTGCTAGATCTTGCTCATCTAGTTCCATTTCCATGTCTCTGTCTTCTGCCTCTAAGGGGTCCAGTGATGCAGAAGTAGATATGGTTGTGGGGATGAGTGGGGTTTTCCCTTGGGTTTCCTGTGCTTTCCCTTTCGCTGGATTATGGGGTGTTTTCTTTGAGGGTAGGCCTTGTGAGGCTTCCAAGCCTTCTGGTTGTTGCTGCAATATCCCATATTTGTTTCTCGTGGTCAGTTCCTTGATGTTCTGGGTTGTTGGTTGCTTTCCTCCTTGTCTACACTTTCCCATCACTGGTATGAATCCTTATTTTTCTTTGTTTCCTTCTAGGTTTCCCTCTTTGCTAGGTGTGTTGAGAGGACAGTCCCTAAAGAGGTGCCTGTGCTCATGGAACTTTTGGCATCTAAATGGAATGTGTTCATAGTCAATGGTTTGCATCCAGTCCCCATCCTGGTATTCCAGAACGATAGATCTTGGTAGTGGATTTGCAATGTTTAGATAGACACATATGCATGCATAAGAGGTGTACCTTCACTGCTTAGTGGCTTCTGAGGATTTGACGTACACTCCTATTGTATTTCCTATGCCCGCCAAGACCCCTTCTAACCAAAAATCCTGTAGCAAGGAATATAGCCTTAACCAAACTGGGGCGTGTGCAAATTCCTCCAATTCAAGGATAAATGTTTCTATCCAAAATATCAGAAAAAGACCCATCGAGTTAAAGAAATATGGGCCGTCGTTGAAGATACAGTTCCTGTATTCTAGGTTATGTAGGATTATAGTAAAAAAACCCTTGGATCCTAGATATAGATCAAAGTGACCTTTGGGATTCCAACTTTGATATATCCATTTCACCAGTTCCCTTTCTGAGGGCCAGAGCCCAGGAAAATTTTTGATTAAAGCATAGTCTCTCATGTATTGCTTATGTTCCTCAATCTGAGGTGTACTTACAATGTATTTCGGAGCTTGCAGTGCTTGGGGGATACATTTCCCTGGTACTCAAGGTCGAGATGTACTTGTTGTTGGTGTAGCTTTCCCTAAATCGATATCCATATCTCAGTCTTTGAATGTCCTTTCTGAAATGAGTTGTGATCTAAGATCTAGGGGCGGTTCGAAGGCTGGGTGCTTAGAGTCACCTCCGTTTTTTCCTGGAGAATTTGCTTCATTGTAGGAAGGGCCTCTCGGCCCTCCCTCACTCAGAATCATTATTCCCCTGCAGGGCGTTGTGGTGCACCAGAAGTAACGCAGAGAAACAAACRCTAAATATGAAACGCAGAGCAATAAACGCTAAATATACAACGCAGAGCAATGAACGCTAAATACGCCAGTCTAAAGAAAGGTAAAATCGTAGGGATTGGTATCGCTCTCCAAATCTATTAAATTGYAGTAAAAAAATGGTAAAATCATAGTGATTGGTATCGTTTTCCAAATCTATTAAATTACAGTCTAAAGAAAGGTAAAATCCCAGGGATTGGTATCACTCTCCAAATCTATTAAATTGTAGTAAAAAAAATGGTAAAATCACAGTGATTGGTATCGTTGTCCAAACGCAGAGAAAATAAAGGTAATAAAATGCAGTCCAAGGTGGTCAAAATGCAGAGTAAAATGATATAAGTATAAATCTATGATTCAGTGAGTGTATAGGTAAAACACAGAAAAAATGAAGGTAATAAAACACAGTCCAAGAGTGGTCGATAAAACATAGACAATCACTATGTATCATCCTTAAAAGAAACACAGAGGGTTTACCTTCAACACTGAGATTTTACCCCAAAAGAAAATGCAGAGTTGAATATATGCTAATAAAACGTAGAGTTAATTATGATCAAACACAGTCTAAAATATGATGAGGCGTAGTCTGAATATATGCTGAAAACGCAACCTATGTATGTTGATATTTTACCAATCAAGAGTTGGGAACTGTCATTAAAATCATAGAGAATAAAATGCCATCCAAAAACTTAGAGAGTACTAAGTTGTTTGCAGAGAGAAATGATAAACAATACACAGAGATACTCAATCGCAAGAAGGTGCAAGGACAATCATTCAACCATGAATCAATCAGCGTAGAGATAAGTAAGGGGTAGACAACTGGGCAAAAATTATCCCACACTCATCATCAATGCACAGAAAAGAAGGGCATTTGAATCTATAGGTCTTTAAACACCGAAGTGACGACCGTCAATTTGTCTCCTAGCCAACTACTCAAGCATGGACTGATGACTAAAGGGATAAGGGAAAAACACAAAATTCTGCGTAATAATCAATAAAATAAAATAAAAAAAGTCATAGCAATGAAGGTTTGGGTTGCCAAGGAAATCAATTCAAAAAGCAATGAGCATAAGACTAGGATGACTTTAAGTTCTTTGATTAAAATACCGAGTAAAACACATTTCCTTACACAATAGAAGTACAATAATGAAAACACAAGAACAACATTAATCTACCATTAAAAAATAAACGCATGCATACCTTATCCCAATGCGATTGCTCCGAGTCATTTTCCCACGTGCACTTCATCCAACTCCTGCTTTTCGACCAACGTGACCTCACCGGTACCTCCCAACCAATGCTAGGGGTACTCTTCTTCTCTCTGAGCCCCTTGAGCCACAAAGGGGCCACACATACTATACCAGAGAACAACTAGCACCCATCTCGCCTCACCAGGTCGAGATACCACTCATTACCTGAGATGGGTATCCCAACTCCCATAAGATAAGTTCAGTCAAGACAAAAATTCAGCAGCGTAACGTTACACATAAATATGAGATCCATACTCCTCCTCCTCCATCCTTTTTATAAGGTTTTTAAGTGATTTATTTCCCAAATTTCCATTTAATTTCTTTTTCATGAATTTAATCAGAAAAAACCTCTCCCATACACATGTCACCCATCCCCCTAGTTGCACCATAAATTAATTTCATTAATTATTTAATTATTTCTATTTCCCTCAGCCACCAAAAAGCATTCATAAAAACACTCCTTGGTGTCCCAATATTCCCTTACACATCTTAAATGACTTACACCTTTACTAAATTCCTAGTTGAGTTCATAATTAGAAAGTTCTTAAAGGCAAGATTCTAAGTTAGACATTCATTTTTTTGTGTGCGTTTCCCTTTTCTTTATGTTTCCCCTTTTTCCTTTAGTTTCCTATTTCTTTTAAGTTTCCCTCTTTTCCCTTTTTAATTAAAACTCAAATTAGCAAGTGTAGAAAAACAACCATTTACCCCTTTTTCCTTTTAAGTAGAAATTAAATTAGCATATGTAGATAAAACAATCATTTCCGCTTTAAAATTTTAATCCCCCATTGTAATTTAATTTGAATAATTTAATATAATTTCTTAATTGTTTTTAAATATTACTTATCACATCATTCATTTTAAGGTCATCTAGTTTTGTTCACTTACCAGTTAAAAATGTGACCTGCCCTTTAGGACACACTAGGCACTCCAAGGGTGCCACTCGCTTCTTTCTGTTTTCCTTACGTGACGTGCCCTTCAGGACACACTACATGCTCCAAGGGTGCCACTCATCTCTTTCCATTTTCCTTGCACGACGTTCCCTTCAGGACGCACTACGTTCTCCAAGGGTGCCACTTGCCTCTTGATTGACTTGATAGACATCAAAATATCTTGGAGTCAATACTTCATCAGGTGATCTTGTGGGAGACTAAGGGACTCTAAGGAATAAGGCCCCTAACTTATTTCATGCCCCTTAGAATCATTGTGAGCGACTGTCGCAGTCTACCCTCATGACATTGTGGGTCTTCTCGAACTAGGTAATCATTAACCTATAGTTCAAGCCACGATGGGAGTGCTAGTAGGATGTGGCAGGGTTGTTGTCCACACCTCTCCCTCAAAGTCTCTGGTTGTCGTGCGTGACCTCTCTAATCCACATGTGAGTCTGGTCAACAAGCTATCGTTAGCCTACATCATCAACAAATCATGTCAGCAATAATAATCAATCATCATAACATCTAATCAGATGTACATATGTCATATCAACAACAATCAAACCTAAATAGTCCACTCTCTGACTCAATCCAGAGTCCAACGGGTTTCATCGATGCCTCTGCATCCTCGTGGTCCAAAGTCCTATACACTCAGGAGAACCCAATCAATAGCACCTGTCTATGTAAATACACAAAATAACATATCATCATATCCATAATTCCTCATAATCATAATCAAACAGCCAATATCACAATAATCCGGATCACTTGCAAGAAAGTGTCCTCAAAGAATAAGTTTGCTCAGTGTGCGCAAGAGCGGGATGTTACATACACCCACTCTTGGTATAAACTTCGTCCCGAAGTTTCACAGTATATAAGTGCCAAAATAATGTCTATCACAATATCATAAGTCTATCTATAAAAAAAAAATGGAAACGGTTAGCACATATCATATGTGTCCTCCCAAGTCGTTGAGTGTGGACTATAGTTATCCCACTGGACCTTCACCTGATCTATTGTTCGACGTCGTAGCTATCGTACGCAATGATCTAGGATGTGTATTGGCTCCATCATGAGTGCACCCTTGTCAAATACCTACAAGGAACTCATGTCAATAACATGTGTAGGATGACTAAGATAATGTCTCAAAACAGATATGTGAAAAACATCATGCATACACCTAAAAGAATTAGGTAAGATAGTCGATAGGCCACGGGCCCCTATTGTGGGGTATTCTACCCTACAGACTAATAAGCTAGGGCTCTAAACTTATACGCAGATCATGACCCTTAAGATTAACTTTTAACCTTCTACCCAAAATCTCAACCCCTTTTCTCAGGCAAACACGGGAAGAATGAACTAACCTTTTTATCGA
>JASDQU010307087.1:258714-299147 GCA_032191745.1 Picea mariana | reverse complement strand
ATATATATATATATATATATATATATATATATATATATATATATAATATTATTCACATTCATCGACCTTTTTCACAAGGTCCATTCACATCACACATTCATATTTTTGATTTTGCCATAGTTCTTGGCTAGTATAGTTATTTTTACAAACTGGGAGAAACAAGGTGTTACAATTCCCTCCCCCTTAAAGGAACATCGTCCTCAATGTTCTTATCTATCAACATGACATGCATGTACAGAATTAAACAAAATCGGATATGCCTATCTCATGGCATCCTCCATTTCCCATGTAGCCTCTTCTGGGCCAAAATGTCTCCACTGCACCTTGACTTGTGCAATGGTTTGGTTCCGGAGCGGGGTTTCCTTTCTGTCTAGTATGCACTAAGGTTCTGGTAGAAATTCTCCCTCTGGTTCCACCCGGATCATAGACCAGTCAATTATATGATTAGCATCATGTACATATTTCTTCAATAATGAAACATGGAAAACATTATGTGCTTTTACTGTGGGAAGAAGTGCTAGCCTATAGGCTACAGGTCCCACTCTATCTAGAACCTCAAAGGGTCCACAATACTGAGGTGCCAACTTGGCACAAGCTCCCATTTTTAGGGAACTCTTCCTGGGCCTAACTCTGAGATATACATGGTCTCCTGTCTTGAACTCTCTTGGAGTTCTCTTTTGGTCCGCATAACTTTTCTGTTGGTTCTGAACGACCTTCAGGTTTTGTTTTATCTGAGTCACCTGTTGTTCCATTTCTTTCAACATGTCGGGTCCAAAAGAAATCCTGTTTATGGGATTACTCCAGCTGACTGGAGTGTTACACGGTCTACCATAGAGGACTTCGAAGGGACTCATCTTTAAGGATGCTTGGTAGCCGTTGTTGTAGGCGAATTCTACCAGTGGCAGGTAGTCTTCCCACTTCTTGGGTTGATGCATTACATGCATTCTTAACATATCTTCTAGTATTTGATTCACTCTTTCTGTCTGTCTGTCAGTTTGAGGGTGATAGGCGGTGCTAAACAACAACTTGGTCTCTAAACCAACCATCAGTGATTTCCAAAAGTTGGATGTAAATTTCGTGTCTCTGTCAGACACGATCTCTTTCGGCATACCATGCAGTCTGAATATCTCTTTCATGAATACCTGGGTGATGTCGATTGCCTTGCAGGTCGACTTGACGGGGATGAAGTGAGCAGATTTGCTCAATTTATCCACCACCACCATAATGGCATCATTCTGTTTGTTTGAGGTTGGTAATCCAGTGATGAAATCCATGGATATGGTTTCCCATTTCCATTCTGGGATTGGTAAAGGTTGCAATAATCCTGTTGGGTGTTGATGTTTTGCTTTAACCTATTGGCACTCTATGCATTTGGCTAAGTACTCGGCTATGTCTTTCTTCATTCTAGGCCAATAAAATTGTTTCCTGGTGGTAGTGATCATTTTCTGGTATCCTGGATGACCCGAGTAGGGTCTGTTATGTAGTTCATCCATAATGAACCTCTTCAAGTTGTCACAATCTGGAATATAAAATCTGCTTCTGTACGTGAGCAGACCTCCTTCGGTCATCTGGTAGCCTTCATATTTTACTCCGGCGGGTTCTTGTTGTAGGTACATGGTCATGGTCTGGACGAAGGGATTTGTTTCTTGTTCATTTCTGATTCTTTCCTTGACATGTGTCTTGCAGGTGCTCACCGCTGCCAGGTGAATTTTTTTCATACTTCTACTAAGGGCATTGGCCACCCTATTTTCCTTTCCTTTAATGTGTTTGATTTCAAAATCAATCTCGCTAAGGAGGCCCATCCACCTAGCTTGTCTAGAATTGAGCTTTGGTTGATCAAATAGGTATCACAATCCACAGTGATCTGTCATAAGTACAAATTTTCTTCCCAGGAGGTAGTGCCCCCACATTTTCAAGGCATGCACTATGGCAACCAACTCTAGATCATGGGTCACATAGTTGACTTCATGCTCGTTCAATTTTTGGGATTCATAGCAGATCACATTTCCTTTCTGCATAAGGACTCCTCCGAGACCTTCCTTACAGGCATCTGTGCACATGAGGAAGTCAGCTTCTGGATCGACAATTTTCAGCACGGGTGCATGGGTCAGTAGATGTTTCAGGGTTTGAAATCTTTCTTCACATTTATGTGTCCACAAGAATTTTGTCCCCTTCTTCTGGAGGGCAGTGATTGAACAACCAATCTTGGAGAATCCTTTTATAAATATCCTATAGTATCCTACTAGTCCCATAAAGGATCTGATGTCTAAAACATCCTCTGGGGTAGTCCATTCCATGATAGTTCTGATTTTGTCAGGGTCTACCGCTACTCCTTCTTCGGAGAGAACATGGCCTAAGTAGTGTATTTGCTTCTGGAAGAATTCACATTTGCTGAATTTTGCATAGAGGTGATGTTCTCTTAGCACTTGCAACATAAGTCTAAGATTCTCTTCATGCTCTTTTCTGTTCTTGGAGTAAATTAATATATCGTTAATAAAGACAAGCAAAAATTTGTCTAGGAATTTGTTGAGTACATTGTTCATCAAGCACATAAAAGTGGCAGGGGCATTGGTCAACCCAAATGGCACTACCACATACTCATAGTGACCATACCTCGTTCGGAAGGCAATTTTATGGATGTCTTCACCCTTGATTCGGACTTGATGGTATCCCGACCTTAAATCAATCTTTGAGAAAATAGACGCACCCTCCAATTGATCAAACAGGTCATCGATTCTGGGAAGCGGTACTTGTTCTTTATGTTTACCTTATTGAGTTGCCTATAATCTATACACAGTCTAAGGGTACCGTCCTTATTTTTCACGAATAGGACTGGTGCTCCCCATGGAGACACGCTGGGCCGAATATAGCCCTTATCCATCATTTCTTTTAATTGCAACTTGAGTTTAACTAACTCGGGTGTACTCATCCGGTAGGGTGTCTTAGACACCGGCACCACTCCTGGTGCAAGTTCTATCGAGAAGTCTATGTCCCTTCTCGGAGGTAGACCTCGTACTTCTTCTGGAAACACATCTCTATATTCTCTCAGGATAGGGTGATAATTAGGGCTTAGTTTGTCACCTCCAATTGTTTTCAACACCTGTATTGCATATAGGGTACATCCCTTTTGGAAATACTTTCTCATTTGCAGAGCTGATATTTGTCTCACCAAGAGAGGTTTTCGGATCCCTTGAAGGGTTATCCTCTTCCCTTCCTTACTTACACATTCTAAGGTCTTATGGTAACAGTCCAATCTGGCTTTATGGGCAGCTAGCCAATCCATACCAATCAACAGATCATATGATCCCAGGGGTAATATGTTAAGGGTTTCTTGGGTGGGGGATTTACCCAACATCAATTGGCAGGCTGGTATAACCTCTGCTACCCTTCTTCTGGTGCCAGTGGCTAACTGTACCAACCATGGCTTGGTATGTTTTTATGGCTTTAGTTTACACTTATCAACAAATTTAGGGGTTATATAACTCAAATTTGAACCAGGGTCAATCAAAACAGACACTAGATGGTTGGAAATCATGCCTTCTATTTCCACCACAGAAGCTTGGTGGTCAGCTTGGTTATTATCCAAGGCTGCGTAAATTTATGGCTCACTCCTGGCCACATCATTGATGGTAGTAGATTCTTGGATGTTATAAATCCTCTGACTATTATTTTGTCGGTGTGGACAGTCTCTCAATAGATGTTCTTCCCCGCAACCCCAACATTTCAAAGGTTCTCTCTTTGGGTTAGTAGTCTTCACTGATATGGGTCCAGAAGTTTTATTTTCATTCAAGGAGGGAAAATTCTGCTGGTGCATACTCTGGGCTGGGAAGCTCATTCTTGGGTTCTTCTTATAGTTCTTAAATCCTGGGGATTTAATTCCCCTTTTCTAAAATCTTGAACTATTCTTCTGTTTCCATCCCTCGCGAGGTTCTGCTCGATGCCCAAACTGTTCATGACAATAGGTTGCCTTTCAAATAGTGCCTTCTAGAGTCTTTGGCTCATCAAATTCAATTCTATTTCGATAGTCCTTAGGTAGTCCACTGATGAAGCATTGCACCTTTTCCTTTTCTGCCTTGATATAGGGTACATACCTCAACAAAGCGAGGAATTTGTTGACCTATTCTTCTATAGTGAGTTGTCCCAGTTTGAGTTCATAAAACTCCTTAGTCTTTTTGTCGAAATATTTTTCCAACAGATACTTCTTTCGGAAGTATTTCTCAAACCGTTCCCAAGACAGGTACCCTTCGCGAACCACTTTCACATTCTTAAGGTCTTCCCACCAAATGGAAGCCTTTCCATTCAAGTAGAAGGTGGCCACTCAGGCCTTCATATTTTCTGAAAAGTCATGGACTCTGAAATAATTCTTTAGTCCAAGCAGCCAAGACTCTGCTTCCTCTCCCTTCTTTATTTCACCGTCGAAGGAGGGTGGTTTGGATTTTCTGAATTCTTTGAATTTTTGACCTTTGGAAGGCTTTTGCTTCTTCTGTTTCTTTTGGGAATAGGAACTGGTTCTACTACTAGAAGAGCCCTTCGAATCGCCAGCTTCCTTCTCAGAGTAATCATCCGATGCTTGTCCTTTACCTCTGGGGTTGACATTTTTTGAGGTGCTCCTCTCAGTGTGACCACTGATATGACCATGTTTCTAAGTTTTAGGTTCATGCTGCATTTTTCTTTGTAGATCAGATAAACTATGCAGTAAAACTGCGTTAATTTCTGTTTGTTTTTCTTGTTCTTTCATCATCCTTTCATTGTCGGCCTTACAACTTTGTAATTAGACCATGAGGCTCCTCACAGTCTCGTATAGTCCTGGAGGAGTCCCTGCTGCCCTTCTTTCGTCAGACTCTTCGTCTCTATTGTGGGAGCCTTCTCCCACTTCTTGGTGAGTCACCATACTATGTGCTGATAATTTCCCGTGGTTGATCTTCCGCTTGTGTGCAAAAGGAAAAATACTAGTTGTTAGTTGATATTTATATTTATTTATAACCAATGCATAATTCATATTTTCACATGTACACACACACAATAGGGATTTTTCATTCTCAACTTCTTCTTTTTGATTAGGAAGGTTAAGACAGGGGGGGTTTACTCTTTTTAGAAGTGTTCCAAATGGAGCTCCTGCGCAACTCATTCATGAGCCCAAGCAGGCCAAGTGTTGTAACATGCTCTGATACCAATTTGTCACAAACCCATTATGAAAATGAAGATTTTTCGTTGAATTCTCTATGGTCAGAATCCTTGAAATCCTATGGGACTTAGCACAGGCTAGTTATCCCCTTTTTCCACCTCCATGTGATCGCTGATCCTGATCACAGGTCAAACAACTAGGTTCCTTTTTTGCATTTCGCGACTCAGTGTTATAAGCGAATCGAGACTTTCAGCTCTGCAAACCCTGAATGTCGAACTGCCGAAGAGGCTTCAATTAGCAATTATCCCCCTGGGCTATGCCTTGGTCCACAGGTCCTTTTCGGTAGCTCCCCTGTGCGAACAACATTAGGCGCGAGCTCCACCTTTCCCAAGCGACGACAACGCTATGAACAAGGCCTATTCCCAAAGGCGCTTGTCGCAACTCACCATATCGCGAGTTCGCGAGTCGAAACTCCTGACTCTTCCTTCCCAATCTCACGATACCTGAGATCACGAAATGGTTATAGCTCCTTTTTGTTAGCACCTTCTATGCGTGACCACTTGCTAGGCTAAACGCTAGCGCCTCTTGCAACTCGCACCTTCGCGAGTCAAAGGGTTGAGCTCCCATGCTCTTACTCTATGAATCCTCGAGATGCGAGAAGTCAACAGAGCATTGACTCCTTTCTCCAGGAAATGCATGTCTGCCTGTCAACAACGCGGGCCCCACCTTGTGGTTCTGCCATGTGTTCCTCACTTGTACCTCGGTTCTCGGCACTTCACGACTTCTGATGTCAAGAAGAGGTCCTCTCAACCTCTGAACCTCCGAATGCGTGATACGCGCGATAAGGCCCTGATCTAACGGTCCTCCCATTCCTGGATCCAATGGTTAATATTTTTTTCTCCTCGTGATTTCACACTTCGTGACTTCATGTGTTGAAGCACCCAACTCTTGCACTCTCTTCTTGTGAAACCCCGAGATGCGAGATCTCGAAATCGGACCTCTTCGGGACTGCCCCGACCTTAACCGCCTTGAAACCCTGTAAGATCCAATGGCTATCGACTGTTTGCCACTTCTATCTCGAAGTGTCTCCACCATCCATACAACTTCTCCCATGGCTGATTCTATGGATTAACTCCCTCGCAACTCAGTGCGATCCAATGGACCATGACATTTCGACACTTCTCTACGAAGACTCTCTGCCATCCGTTTCTGCTCTCTTTTGCACGCGTCTGGACATACATTTTCGACGACCCAGATCTATTTCACTCCACCTGATCTAACGAAAATCGTAGCTCCTCCTTGAGCATGCACTTCTCTTCCTTCTCCTTGGAATATTTCTTAAGTATCAAATGTCTCGGCCTTTGCTTCTCTTCTGCGATCTTTGCAGCTAAGGATCTGTGCAAAAAATGGAACTATCCCTCCCAAGCTTCTCTTCTATGGAATCGTGAAAGATTTCCTCGACCTCATTGATCCCTACAGGGTCTGCGCACATGACAAGGTGCTACCTGTCCTCCTCAGATGGATGGATACAATTCTCTCGCGACTTTTCCACTCACGAAGTCGAAAGACTTCCCTCTAGAACTTCCAATGTCTGAATCCCTGATATGGGTGGTTTCATGACACGTGTCCTCCCTCCAATGGATGGCTCAAGTTCTTTCGTGACTTCACTACTTGCAAGGGCTAGGCACTCACCTCTGTGAGTCCCGGTGCCTGAATCTCTGAAACAGATGATTTTGTGACATGCGTCCTCCCGCAGATGGACGGCTCAAATCCCCTTTCGCTATTTCAGGACTTCTGATGTCAAGTGCCCGGACTCTCGTCCTCCGGACTCCCGAATTCCTAAATGCTGAAATCCCTATACGAACTCCTTCTTGGGACTTTTGCCCCTATTCATGAGGGCTTAACCCTCATGCATCTCCTAACAGATCCAACAGCTGCCGGGTTTTCTAACTAAGATCTGACGATTCAGATCAGTCTTACGTTGAGCACTCTCCCACTGCTCCATGGACGAGGAAAAACCAACGGTCCAGATACTCTCACGGACCTTGGGGATCTACGATCCCGATTTCTTTGCCACTCACAGAGATAAAGGAAAGGGGTTAAGGCATGTAACGCCCTCATTTCTTCCTCCAACCTAACGGTCATGAATGACCATAGATCTTTCGACGGGATCTCGTCCGTTGATCGATACCTATCCCTATATTGCTATTTCGGGATTTCAAGAGGATCATTCTTCCTCGTATAGGATTACTAAGACTTGCGCCTTCAAATCCTTTTCCAGGTTCTTGATAAGCTTTACAAGAAGGATATCTCTGGGGAGAGATCTATTCCGGGTATTCCTGAGGATGAATAAAGGTATAGATTTCTCGAGAACATACTCGAAGTTTGAATTAATTCAATATGCATATATATGTATGTACAAATATATCTATAAACGTAAGCCATACGTGGTCCTTCCAACAAAAGCATGCAACCACCATTTCTGATCAAACACCACACAGACAGTCTTATACTGAAACCCTTCATGATTTCACAACTTATGAGCATAAATGTCAGAATGTACATTTCAAGATACAAGATGAAAAACACTTATCAGAAAAACACCAGAAGTGATGCAACTGCTGAGAGGGGTGATCGTTTCCACCCAACCATAGGCTCAACGACTCCCAATGGATTTACCACTAGCCACCCCCAAGCTGAGACCACGATGCTGCGAGACCGCGTCTCTGTTTTCCAGTGATCGAGAACGAAGGTTACTCTCCTTCTTCTCTGCTATCACTCACTCTGTATTTTTTTTTCCAGAGTTCTCTTCCTTCCCCCACGTCTGCCCCCCTTCTCGCTTCTCCCTCACGCCTTTCTTTCCTCTTGCGAGGTTGCGTGTGGTGCGATTTTCCTCGCACTGGTAAGGCCCGACGGCTCTACAGATGGGTGGTTCACCCCCCCCATCCCTCATTACTCATGAGGAGCCATTTACCTACCAATCCTAGCGAGTCATTTAATTTGGTGTCAGCGAGCCGCTCTTGGTTCTCTTGGCCAGTGAAGTCCAAATACGATATTGGTTTCGGTGGAAGTTAACACCACCTTTCCAAGTGCCTTCCACCACCTTTATTCAACCATCATGGTCTCTTTTTCATCATATCCCCTCTCAACAGTCCTACAATTATATATATATATATATATATATATATATATATATATATATATATATATATACAATATGATTCACATTCATCAACCTTTTTCACAAAGTCCATTCACATCACACATTCATATTTTTGATTTTTTCACAGTTCTTGGCCAGTATAATTATTTTTACAAACTGGGGGAAATAGGGTGTTACATTCACCCAGATCCTTCAACGATTTCCCACTGGTGGCACATTTGCATCCAACAACCACTCTGGAGGCACAACCCCTTTTAAGGTACAAGTAAACTTTGACATTCCCATATTTGATGGTCAAATAGATGTAGATGTCGTAGATATATGGTTGAATCTATTAGAAGGATATTTCTCGGTTCATGACTTTTCCAATCGGGAGAATATTATTTTTTCACTGCTCAAAGCTGCCCACCATGTCAAGGACTGGTGGGCAACCTACTGTGAGAAAAAGAACGAGGAGGAACCCTCCCTATTCTTGGTCGTACCCACTTGGAATTCTTTCCGAGACAACATCAAGGAACAATATTATCCCATGGGGGGCTATGAGGACAAGTACATACAATGGACTACGTTGCAACAACAAAGGGATCAATATGTGCATGAGTTGACGAATCTATTCCATACCCTGCGCATATAGTTGGGTATCAAATATTCAGAGAAAAATTTGGTGTTGAAGTACCGCAGTTGTCTACACAGATACATTCAGGATGAAATGGAGTTCCTCGACATCTCCTCACTTGGTACAACATACCGGTATGTTACCAAGATTGAGCAGAAATTCAAACAGAAGAAGCGAGACTTTGGATCAGTGAATCAAAAGCAAGCGAAAGGTGCCCCCAAACCATAGAACAAAGGACAAAGCCAAGGCATGGTGGCTCAAGAAAACCTTCCAAAGCTGCAATCAAATAAAAACACTATGAAGCCAAAGAAGGACACGAGAAAGTGGTGTGAGTTCCATAAGAGATCCACTCACAACACAAGTGAGCGTCGGGCCAAACAATCACTGGTGGTTGAGATGAGGGCTTCTAAATTAGATGCATGATTCGACATTGAATTAGAACTCAAGAAGGGGAATGACAGAGGGAAGCAAATTATCATGTGGAGCCCAACGCCACCATTGCCACCACGAATATCAAAAAGGAAGAACTAGAAGATCTAGAGGAGGAGGAGCGTCTCTTCCACTCCCAGATGTGGGTAAAGGGTTCCCTGCTACAGTTCATCCTCAACAACAAGAGCTAAAGGAACCTCATTTCAGTAGAGGTTGTGAAGCAGTTGGGCTTGTCGACCACAACACACCCACAACTGTACACCATCGGGTGGCTTCACGAAGGACGGGATCTCCGCATCAGCCAACAATGTCACCTTCCCTACAACATCAATCCCTTCATCGATGAGGTATTATGTGACATTTATCCTCTTGATGTTTGTGATGCATTATTAGGCCAACCATACTTGTGGAAGTGACATACTATCTATGAGTCTCAACCTCATGTTGTTATTGTTACCTTGGGAAATAAGTTGTACAAGATACCAGAAGTACCACCACCTATCACTATCTCTTTTGTTACTACAAAATAATGTAGTAGGATCATTTCCAAAACCGAGAAATTTGTTTTCTTGATGATCCACCCTTAGGGAATAAAGAAGACTGTGGCCACGACCTCCAAATAGGGCTCGTCTGCACGGCAAAAATGAGTGGACAAGGTCATGGAGGAGTACCAGGACATCTTCACCTCACCCCTAGGTGTGCCTCTGCACTTTCACGTCAATCACCCCATCGATTTGAACCCATGTGCGCTGCTTCCCAATGGACCTATATATCGACGCTTTGTTCTGGAGAACGATGAAATCAAGCAATAGATTCAAGAGCTTCTGCAAAAAGGTCACATCCAACCAATTTCATCACCCTGTGGGAGCTCAATCGTGTTGGTGCAGAAGAAGGATGGTTCTTGGAGACTCTGTATTGACTATTGGGCGCTGAACAAGATCACTATCTGGAATAGGTACCCGATCCCTTGGATTGATAACCTTTTGGACCAACTCAAAGGTGCGATATATTTCAGCAAGATCGACTTGAATTCCGTGTATCACCAGGTACCAATCGAACCATCCGATATTTGGAAGACTACCTTCAAATCTAAGGAGGGCCTTTTCGAATGGCTAGTCATGCCTTTCAGGTTTACAAGTTATCCCGCAACCTTCATGAGGCTGAAGGATGACATCTTGCGACCATTCACAAACTCATTGGTAGTAGTGTACTTGGATGACATCCTGATCTTCAACCAGACTTGGGAAGAGCACCTCCACCACATCCGACAGGTCTTCCAAACACTGCGGAAACACAAGTTGTGTGCCTATTTGGAGAAGTGCACTTTTGGCATGACCTAGGTTCAATATTTAGGATACATTATTGATGAGCATGGGGTGCATGTGGATCCAACCAAGATCCAAGTCATCCGAGATTGGCCAACCTTGACCACTCTAACAAAGCTTCGCAACTTTCTGGGTCTTCCTAATTTCTACTGTAGGTTCATGTTGGGATTCTATCATATCACTTGGCCCTTGAGTCAAGTCACCAAAGGAGGAGAGAAAGAAAAATTATTTTGGTTGGAATCTCAACAAAAGGCGTTCAACGAATTGAAACATCGCCTCTATTGCGCACCAGTGCTCACATTACTAGACTTGCAACAACCATTTGAGATCGAGACATATGCCTTTGACTATCATATTGGGGTAGTTCTTACTCAACAGGGGCATCCAGTGGCATATCACAGTGCGATATTGTCCGACACAGTCTGAAAGTATCCCATTTATGACCAAGAAATGTATTCCATTGTGTAGGCTTGCCGACAGTGGAAGCATTACATTTTGGGGAAGGAAATGATCATCCACACATACCACCGACCCCTACAGTTCATACTGACACAAGGGAAGTTGCAAAATGATCACCATCAGAAGTAGTCCACATATATGCACCAGTTTCATTTGAACATCAAGTACAAGGAGGGAAACACCAATAATGTTGTAGACTACCTCAGTTGACCACCGATCATGGCGATAACCACCGTGCTCAACTCTTGTGGGAAAGAGACTTCTGATTGGCCGCTTCTCTACAAGAGCGATCCAAATTTCGGCCACACATACAAGACGCTCTTGGAGGGTAACCGAGTTCCAAATTTTTACCTCCAAGATGCACTACTATGTCACCTAGGACACCTTTGTGTTCCTTCAAGCAAGTGTGCCAAGATGATTTTGGAAGCACACTATAGTTGGGTCGCTTGGAATTTCGGGGTCGAGAAAACAGTGGCAGTACTGCAAAAGTATTTCTATTGGCTAAACCTTTGACAAGATTTTAGGAAGTACATCAGATCCTGCACTGCCTGCGCCATTTCCAAACTAACCATCAAGAAGAAAGGCCTCTATACTTTGCTGCTTACCCCTAGTCGACCTTGGGAATCCATCTCCATGGATTACATGTTGGGCCTTCCTTCTATTAAGAATGGAAACGACTTTGTTTTCGTGGTCGTCGATAGATTCTCGAAGATGTCCATTATGGTGGCCTGCAAGAAGAATATCACAGCAGAAGCCACTGCTAAACTCTTCTTTGAACGAGTGTGGGTACACTTTGGGATCCCTTAGTCTATCATCTCATATCAGGACAATAGGTTCCTCAATATATTTGGTCCAACCTCTGGTCAATGCTGGACACCAAGCTCACCAAGTCCACAGCTTTCCATCCCCAAACTGATGGCCAGATAGAGGTTGTCAATAGTGTTATCACTGAAATTTCGTCTGCACATGGCGACAAGAACTCAGCATCATCAAAACATGAATGAAGCTATTCATGGCACTGAATCACATTCAAAGCATTGCAAAAGGGTCAAAAACTATACAAGGTAACCAAAAATTGAAGGGCGCTTAACAGAATCTGGGTGTGCGCGCACATGTGCGGAACAACAACGCACCATTAGCGCATGCGCGCACGACGCACGACTGTTGGCGCAAAAACTCGCGCACCTGCTAAACGACGCATTTATTGAAATTGGTCGGCCTCCCAACCACTAATGGATCAGCTCCCAAGCCGATTTGACATCAAATCTGAGCTGAATCTGCATGGTAGGCTGGTCAAAGACCTAATTGAGCCCTAAAGAGCCCCTTTTCACACCTCAAATGAGTTACATAATCACCCAATGCCATGCTATAAAAAGCCATGAAGAAACATCATATTCTCAAGGAATTTCATGTATTGTTATGCTTCTAAGATTGTTAAGGACTCACTCTTTGACAATACCACATTGGCAACATTTCATTGAGCCATTCACCTATCCATTGAGTGAATGTGCTTGGAGTTCTTTCACCATCATTCTCATTTTTCTTATTGTAAGGAGAGCAAGTTTGTGAGGGCCTCAAGAGCCTTCCTTTGGAGGAAGAAGGAACCACAGTTCCCTTTCTTCATTGTGTGCTTTGGATTTCATCAATAGACCAGCTCAAAACATTGGTGATATTGGTCCATTGTGTTTGTTATTTCTTTTTTCACATGCTCATAGTTTTAGTTTGTTTTTATTTAATTCTTGTTTATAGTTTAGTTGTTCTTTTTATAACTCTTTCCTCTACAGCTGCCATGCCTAGCAAGACCCAACTGGGCATGTAAGCACCCTTTATTTGCTCACCAAGTGACGAATTGGGTGTAAACAAATAGGATGATGGTACACATTTTGCACATGTACAACTCAAAGCATCCACGCACATGGGATGAGATCCTCCCCTATGTACAACATAGATATAACCGGGCCCTCCACAACTCAACCAACCACAACCCCTTTTAGGTGGGTTTTGGATTCTAGCCACTATGTCCCATTGAGGTAGCCATACCATTTGCAGCTACTCAGGCTGATTCGGCTCATGTTCAGTCTGAAGCTGCCAAGGACAACAACTTCATTAAGTGCATTCAGCACATTCACCAACAGGTTCATGACATATTTGACAGAGCCAATGCTAAGTACAAGAAACGACATGATCAACATCAGGTGCAATAGAGGATCCAACTATATCAAGTTCTCAAAGTAGGCCAACTCCTTCACCAGGGACCAAGTTCAACAGAAGTTTCCTCATCTCATGGAGGAACTCAACGCAATGGGGACCATTGCATTGCTTCTTAAGGGGGAAGGAATGATCCAGGTGGATATTGGTGGTCACCCACCTATTCCACTTGGACCCCCACCATTGTTTCTTTCATTTTTTCAGTTTCCTTAATTGTAGCACAAGTTACTATTTCTGGTAGTTTTTTGGGTCCTGAACTTCCAGAGCCGTTTTGAGGCCCTAAACGAAGTTTTTTGGGCATGGTCCAATCGATATTAAATGGCATTCATTTTTTTTGCCAACTATTTTAGTCCTCAGATAGATCTTTCTAACGATGTATCATATGCATCAAACAGAGATAGTATGCCAAAGTTACGACCCCGAAAAATTGATGTATCAATTTACCCTGACGGGCCCCATATTCTGGCGTTTCATCTCCTAGGGTTAGGTTTTTTGGATGTTTAGGGTTTCCATTGTTTCTCAATAATATATAGGCCTTCGAGCCTCATTGGAACACATATTTCAGAGGCCTGTAGCCATGACATCTCTTATCAGAGATAAACTACTAGCACCCTAGCTAGTTTATTTCTATTCTGTCTGTAAACAAATTTCAGTTCTTTGATATTAATGAAATGAAGTGTTATTTCCACTGCATCTTTGTATTCATGGTTATTTGTGTATTCTGTTGCGTTCCTGCATAAATCCAGATCAACAACTTTAGTAAGCTTATCCACCACTAACATGATACAATCATGCTGCTTATTTGTTCTGGGAAGTTTGGTGATGAAATCCATTGTTACAACTTTCCATTTCCAGTCGGAAATGAGCAATGGTTGTACCAAACTAGTTGGGTGTCTATGCTCAACCTTGAACTTTTGACACTCCAAACACTTGGAAATAAAATCAACTACTTCTTTCTTCATGTCTGGCCAATAATATTGGCTCTTGACAACTACAATAGTTTTCTGATAACTTGGGTGTCCATCATAAGGTACATTATGCATTTCTCTCAATATCATATTTTTCAATTCCTGGGAATTTGGCACATAAATTCTTCCCTTGTACATGAGAATTTCATCATTTTCTAGCTTATAGTATTCAATTTTCTGCTGCAAAATACCTTGCTGTAATTTTGTTATTATTTCCATGTATTGCAAATCTAATTTTGTAGCCGCTAAGATTTTCTCTTTCAAATCTGATTGGTACATGCTAATGGTTGTAGCATGAAACACATGAACCCTTCTTCTAAATTCATCAACCACCTTGTTTTATTTCTCTTTTATATGCTTTATATCAAAGAAATATTCACTAATGAATTCTAACCACCTTATTTTCCTGACATTTAGAGTTGGTTGTCCAAATAAATATTTCAGACCACTATGGTCTATCCACAACTCAAATATTTTTCCCATGAAGTAGTGCCTCCACATTTTCAAGGCATGCATTATGGCTTCCAAATCCAAATCATGAGTAGCATAGTTCCTTTCATGCTTCTTCAACTTCCTTGATTCATAGCACACCACATACCCATTCTGACTAAGGACTCCACCAAGCCCTTCTTTACATGCATTAATGCATACAATGAAGTCTTCATTTGAATAAAAAATCCTTAGTATTGGACCACTCATTAACAAATGCTTCAAGTTTTGGAAACTCCTTTCACAATATGATGTCCACTCAAACTTCACACCCTTCTTCTACAAGGAAGTGATTGGGTGTGCAATCTTTGAGAATACTTCAATAAATATTCTATAGTATCCTGCAAGGCCCATGGATGATATGATCTCTGTCACATTCTTTGGTGTTGACCGTCCTATAATCATCTCTATCTTCTTAGGATCGACTGCTATCCCTTCCTATGAAATGATATTTCCCAAATAATGAATTTGCTTTTGATAGAATGAACACTTGCTCAATTTGGAATACAACTGATGCTCCCTTAATACTTGTAATACCATAATCAAGTTTTTTTCATGCTCTTCTTCTAATTATAATATATAATAATGTCAACCAAGAAGAAAATATGATCTAGGTGGATATCGGTGGCCACCCACCTATTCCATGGGCTCGAAAAACAATTTTCCATCTTGGCAATTTTTCAGCAGTTTTTTGGGTTCCAAACTTCCAGGGCTGTTGTGAGACCCTAAATGATTTTTTTTGGGGATTTGGGGCCCAAGTGACTTAAAGGAACTAACTAGGGCTAGTCTAAAATCATTCTTCTTAGTTATACCTTTCCAACGGTGTATCGAGCACCCCAAACGTAGATCATATGCAAAAGTTACGCCCCCGAGAAGTTGACGTATCAACTACCCCCATCGGGGCCAACAAACCTTTTTGATTTTGATCTTCCGGGGTTAGGGTTTTGGATTTTACTTATGTTAAAAATTCCTTTGGAGTCTCATTGTAATTATCATCTTCTTGCGAATGTGAGTAGTGGACACATCTCTTCTCAGAGATAAGCTGCCACCATTCTAGCGAGCCTTTCACTCTGAATTTTACAGTCTTTGTACATTTTCGCTCATTAATAGAAAATTGTGTATTATTGTATCTCTGTGTTTATGGTTTCATCTCTGATATGTTTATGTTATATTATTGGATATCCGATATATCTCTGTACATTTCTTTATTATATCTCCACTCTCATTTTGTGCTGAAAATAATCTGGATTAGTGGTACTAGAGCAGACTGTTCTTGATCATTTTCCAGTGCATGTCCCCAACAAGGTCCGAGTATAGCAAGTTGGGTCTTGATCTTGTCTCTCTTGAAGAAAATTTCTCTCACACACCCAAGAAACCCTCCATGGCAGAAGAAAATAAAAAGGACAGAGCAGACGATTCTATTAATCTGTTGCTTGAGCAAGCTCTCACGCGATAGAGGCACGAAATGATGGAGAATTTTTCCCACATCCTTCAATGCCTACCAATAAAAAAAAGTGCATCTTCATCAAGCGACCACTTTGGAGGCACCTCACCTTTCAAGTTACAATTTAATTTTGATATTCCCATATTTGAAGGACAGATAGATGCATATGCCTTAGAAAAATGGTTAAATCTACTAGAAGGTCATTTCTTTGTTCATAATTTCTCTGAAGGGAAAATATCATCTTCGCACTCCTTAAGGCTCTCCCCCATGTCAAACATTGGTGGGAAACTTACTAGGATAAAAGTTCCATAGAAGAGTCTAGAATATATGGGGCCGAGCCCACTTGGGATTTTTTTGTGGATGCGGTAAAGGAACAATATTATCCTATTGGAAACTATGAGGACTAGTACATGATATGGACCACACTGCAGCAAGAGAGGGGTCAAACAGTTTTGGAGATCACCGATACCTTCCATACCTTCCACACCAAGCTAGGTATCAAATACTCCAAACAAAATTTGGTTCTAAAATACTGTGGGGCTCTACACAGATACATCCAAACTGAAATGGATTTTCTGGACATTTCATCACTCGGTGCTGCTTATCAATATGTTGTTAAAATCTAGCAGAAATTTAGGCACCAAAACAAATGGGAGTTTGAGTGTGAAAATATGCAACAACCAAAGTATGATAAAGACGACCATAACAACTAGCCTTCATAAAACCATTCCAAGCCACAAGAAAATAAGGGTAATTGAAAGATGAAGAAGGACACCGAAAAATGGCACGATTTCCACAAAATCCCCTGACACAACACCGATGAATGTCGCTCAAAACAATCATTGGTGGCTGAGATCAAAGACAATGAGCCGAACCGTGATTCATAATCTGATTAAGAAAATATTGATAGAAGACAAATCATCAACGCAGACCCCATTGATATTTTCGTGACCGCAATAATTCAACCAGAAGAAATAGTAGATCCTGAAGAGGGGGAGCACCTTTTTCATTCACAGATGTGGGTGAAGGGGAACCCACTACATTTTATTGTTTATAGTGGAAGCTAGAATAACATCATCTCATTCAAGGTCATCAAAGAGTTGGGATTGTTGACAAAAACAAACCCACATCCATGCAACATCGGGTGGCTTCGCCAGGGACGAGATCTTCATGTCAACCAGAAGTTTCGATTGTCATATGACATCCATCCCTTCAAGGATGAGGTATTATGTGATGTTTCCCCATTGGATGTTTGTGTTGTTTTCTTGGGAAAACCATATATGTGGAAACACCATGTTGTTTATGAGTCTCCACCCCGCAATGTCATTGTTTCTCTAGGGGGAATCTCTATAGAATACCATAGGTAATTCCAACTATTGTCCCACCTAAACAATGCCACAAGGTAGTATCTCATACTACAAAATTAATCTTCTTCAAAATTTGTTCGAAAGGTGAATCGAAGGATACTGCAACCACTACAGCCTCAGAATAACACCTTCTATCCAATAGAAGCGGGTCGAAAAGAATGCAACAAAGCGCAAAGATTTCTTCTGGATAGAGAAATCTCATGTATCCTGAATGGTTGAACAGATTCAACCATGCCAACAACAGGTTCATGATATCCTTCCACAAAACAAGCAACGCAACATCTCCAACAAGATAAGAAACTCACCAAGATTTAGATTCAACAATCGCTTTCCCCTCTCCCTCGGGAACTCAATGCAATGGAGAACATTTATTTCCAAGGAGGGAGGATTGATCCAGGTGGATATTGGTGGCCACCCACCTTTTCCACGGGCTCGAAAAATAATTTTCCATCTTGGCAATTTTTCTGTAGTTTTTTGGGTTCCAAACTTTCGGGGCCGTTTTGAGGCCCTAAACGACGTTTTTTTGGGATTTGGGGCCCATGTAACTATCCTAGGCATTGATCTAGACTAGTCGAAAATCCTTATTCTCAGTTATACCTTTCCAAATGTGTATTGAGCACCCCAAACAGATATCGTATGCAAAAGTTACGCCCCCGGGAAGTTGACGAATCAACTACCCCCATCGGGGCCCGCAAACCTTTTGGATTTTCATCTTTCAGGTTTAGGGTTTTATATTTTACTTATGTTAAAAAGGCCTTTGGAGACTCATTTTAATGATCATCTTCTTGTGAATGCGAATAGTGGACACATCTCTTCTCAGAGATAAGATGCCACCATTCTAGCGAGTCTTTCACTTTGTATTTTTGCAGTCTTTGTACATTTTCACTCATTAATATAAAATTGTGTATTACTGTATCTCTATGTTTATTGTTTCATCTATAATACATTTATGTTGTATTATTGGATATCCGACATATCTATGTACATTTCTTTATTATAGCTCCACTCTCATTTCGTGCCAAAAATAATCCAGATCAAAATGACAAACTTATCCAAATAATCCCTGGAAATACCATTCATTAAACACATGACGACAATTGGTGCATTTGATAACCCAAATGGCACCATTGTGAACTCATAATGACCAAACCTTGTTCGAAAGGCAGTCTTGCTGATGCCTTCATCTTTAATTCTTACCTAATGATAGACTAACCTGAGATCAATCTTGGAGAATATATTTGCATCTTTCAGTTGATCAAAGAGTTCATCGATTCTTGGAAAATGATACTTGTTCTTCAAAGTTACCTAGTTCAACTACTTGGAGTCAATGAAAAGTCTCAAAATTCCATCCTTTTTCTTCAAAAATAATACTGGGGCACCCCAAGGTGACACACTTGGACATATATACCCCTTCTTTAGAAGCTTTTCAAGTTACAATTTCAATTCCTTCAATTCTTGTGTACTCATCCTGTAAGGGTCTTGGATATTGGGGCTGCTCCAGGAATCAGATTGATGGAGAAATCAATGTCTCTTTTAGGGGGTAATCCTCGTATTTATTTAAATACATCTTCAAACTCTTTTAGGATTACACAATCTTCAATATTTTGCACATTCCCTTTAGGTGTCTCTTCCATATGTGTTGCAAATATTTGACACTCTTTTTTGTAACTTTTCTTCAGCTGCAATGATGGAATTTCTCTAAAATTTACTGCCCTGGGAATTCCCTGTACTGTCCTTAGGTTCTCTTTCTCATCCAAGCAAATAAATGCCTTATTATAAAAGTCTATGATAGCTTGGTGTTGGTCCAAGCAATCCATACCAATTAGGAAATCATAGGAACCTAAAGGTATGATGTTCAAATATTCCCTAGTGCCCAGTCCATTCATGTCCATTGGAAATGCCTTAACCATATCATTAATTTTTCTTTTAGCTCTGGTATCCAGCTACACCAACCAAGATTTTCCAAGCTTGCTTCTGGAAATTGCAATCTTTCCATCATGTTAGGATCTAGATAACCATGACCAACTCTTGAATCAATTAAAATAGCAATGGTTTGGTTGTTGATCTTACCTTCCACTTTAATCAGATGTGACTGAAACTCAACTTCCTTGTTGTCCAGGGCTGCGTAGATCCTAGGTACATTTTTTCCCATGTCTTCCAATGTATCAACTTGTTGTACATTGTAAATAGTCCTCACTTTTTCAACTCCGTGAGGAAAATCTCTATACATATGATCTCCCCCACAACCCCAACATTGAATAGGTGGTTGCATTGGTATTTTCCCCATTGTCTCGGTCATTCTAAGTTCTTTAGAAGCTACATGTCCCTGGGAATTATTTCTGAAGAATGGTGGCTTAGTCCCCTTCTTCCTCTGCTCCATATTACTTTTCATTTTTTTCTTCCCAAGCTTTTTGGAAAGTTTGCCTTCCTTTATGTTGATCATAAATACATTTAACTCCCCTTATGGTTTCCTCCAATGTTTTGGGATCGTAATATTGTATCTTGTCACTGATAAATGATGACATCCCACTCAAATACCCTTGAATCTTAACCGACTCATCCTTGATGAAAGAAACATACTTCAACAACTCTAAAAACTTCATTTCATATTCATCTATGGTCATACTCCCAAGTTTGAGTTAAAAAAAAACTCCTTCATTTTCTTGTCATAGTATCTCTTAGTCAAGTATTTCTTTTGAAAAAACCTCTTGAATTCTCTCCAAGTAACATTTTTCTCATCAATGTGTTTCACCTGCACAAATTGTTCCCATCACATTGTTGCTTTTCCCTTGAGTTGATAGATGACAATTCTTCCTTCTATGTGTGAAGAGTAATTATGAAATTGAAAATACTTCCTCATGCCTAGCAGCCATGTCTCTGCATCCTCATCTTTCTTGTGTTCACCATCAAATGTAGGAGGCTTTATTTTGTTCATTTCTTCCTATAGTTCATCCACCCCAGACCTCTTATGTTTCTTGATAGGGGCTGGACTTGAACTACTGTGTGATTTCCTAGTGGAATTACTTGGGGAATGATGGTTATGTCTACAAACACTTCTTGTTCTTCCCCTCTCATCATGAGATCTATGACTTCCTAATTTTCTTGAGTCATTCTCCTTATCCATCTTCTTTTCTATTATGTCCAAGCTCTGCATTAACTTTATGTTGAAGTCCTCCTGCTGCTGCTTGGATTTCATAAGCTTCTCATTATCAAATTTATAACTTTGGAAATGCGTTTGCAAAATATTTATGGTCTCTACCAAGTTAATTCTTTCTTCCTTTCCTTCTCTATGTATTCATGAAATTATATATAATTTTGGTTCAATAAGAATGAATTTTGATGCATTATTGAACTAGAATTATACCTTCATTACCCATATCGACATACATGCGTCAAACATCATCTTCATGGATGTAATCTCATTGCACGCCTTCCATGATTCTTAGCTCTATGATGATCTTGTTCTGATCTAATTGTTGTTAAATCTGCAAAATGTGCAACCAACAATACTTGTTAGGCTAAATAATTTAACAATTCATGAAATTATGTATAATTCTGGTTCAATAATGCATCATAATTATTTCTTCTGATTTCTTGTAAAATTGACTGCCCAGATCATATTTCTAGGTGACTATTTATATTATACTATCCAACACCTTTCCAACACCCGATTCCATGCTCATTTCTGAGTCTCGAGCAAAATTTTATGGTTATTTGAAAATTATCCATTAATTCTCCTGTTCATGCTTCAACTAGGTGCAAATATGAACTGTAATTATGCATTTTTCACTTGCTCCATTGGATTTTGGTAGGATCCCAATTGTTTTTCTTCATATACATATTTTAGTAAATATATCCATGTTTCACCTCTTTCTTGGTTCTGCGCTGCTAGTTACAACCTGCTAAAGTTCTAGGCCAATTAATGTTTTTGGCCTTGAATGTTACATGTACCTTCCATGCCATATTAAACATTTTTAACATGCCCATAATTTTAATTCAACTCCATGACTATGTTCTATGGTTCAATATATTTCCATAGACTTGTCTTGTGCCTTAATCTGATTCCAGAGTAGAAATTTATGGCCTTCCAAAGTTAACTGGGTCTTAAAATTTACCCTCCAATGTTTGTCCTCTAACTCCCTCATAAAAGCTTTGTTTGATGAATGGTTTACACCATTAAAAATATTTCTCTGGGATCTTTCATTTGATATATATATAGAGAGAGTGTGTACCTTGGTACACTCTATTATTGTGGATTTTGAGTAGATAAAAATGTTGTTTAGGGCCTAAAAAACACGCTACAAAAAGATGACCTTCAAAGTTCAAACAATATAAAATGTCGCAGAAATTCACTGGTTTTATGTTGTTGCAAACCATCCAAAAGAATTCACGTGCACCAATTTGAAAATGTACACCCATATTCAGCATGCACAACAAAGTCATAAGGTAGTGCATGCTCTACGCACTTATAACCAGTGTGGACCACTTCTCTGTCGGGCTAATATCGGGTGCACACTTCTTTTGTGTCGCACACCAATATCTATCATGCAAAATTTTGGTTCATGCACTAATACCTATTGCACACCATTTTTTTTTGTGTCACATGCTAATATTCCATGTGCATTGCACTCTACACACCATACCATGCCAAGGTTTAGTGCATTCACATCATGCACCAGTACTCCACACACACCATTAATTAAACCATCGCGCAACATGAATATTCAACATGCATGCACATACCAACATTTTGCGCTCAACAACAATTTTCCTCTTTGCTCTGCCAATTTTTAGTGTGCAAACCACGTGCACCAATATTATGCATGTGCCACCCAATCTGCACCGCGCAGTGCTAAATTTAGCGTGCAGATTTGTGCACTATTATTTTTTCTCACTTCACCAACTTTACTCCGCATAGCACCAAATTTAAGTGCGCACACCTGCACACCATTATTTTTCACGCATTACCAACTCTGCACTCCGCAACACCAAATTTAAGCGTGCACACCTACACACCGTTATATTTTTCTCATTACCAACTCTACACCGCGTAGTGCCAAATTTAAGTGCGCACAGCCGCGCATTGTTATTTTTCGCACATTACCAACTCTGCATCGCGCAACACCAAATTTATGTGTTCACCTTGACACATCAATATTTTTTCGCACATCCCAACTTGTACTATGCATCGCCAAATTTTAGCACACAAAGCCATGCACCCTTATTTTCCACACATTAGAGGCTTTTCATTACGCATCACATATTTTTAGTGCACACACCTGCGCACCTTCATTTTTATGCGCATCAATTCCTCGTGATTTCCACTGCAGAAATTGGGGATTTTGCCAAACTTTTCCCAAGTTTCACCAAGGAGATTTTGCAACTATGAAATTTGTTCAATTTCACTCCGATAAAACCAATTCAACCTCTGCAACAAAAAAACACTGTTGGTTTACATTCTTGGTACAAATGTTTTCCAAATTCAGTCACAGATTGAGAGTTTATTCAACCAATCTCGCTCCATTTGTCTTGGACTCCATTTAAGTTCAAATTCGACGAATTATAGGTATGAATTAGCTAGAACAATTATTAAATTAAGAATATCTCATAATTCCATGAGATATTTTACGCTACCTCATATTCATGGATGTAATCCCCCTGCATGTATTCCATGATTCTTAGTTCTGTGTTGATATTGTTCTAATCTAATTGATGTTAAATCTGCAAAATGTGCAACCAACAAAACTTGTTAGGCTGAATAATTTAACAATTCATGAAATTATGTATAATTCTGGTTCAATAATGTATCATAATTATTTGTTCTAATTTCTTGTAAAATGGAATGCCCAGATCAATTTTCTAGGCGAATATTTATATTCTATTGTCCAAGACCTTTCCAACACCTGATTCCATGCTCATTTCTGAGTCTTGAGAAAAAAATTATGTTTATTTGAAAATTGTCCATTAATTCTTCTGTTCATACTTCAACTAGGTGCAAATATGAACTGTAATTATGCATTTTTCACCCGATCCATTGGAGTTTTGGTAGGAGCCCAATCGGTTTTCTTCATATACATATTTTAGACAGTCTGTCCAAGTTTCACCTCTTTCTTGGTTCTGGGCTGCTAGTTACAACCTGCTGAAGTTCCAGGCCAATTAGTGTTTTTGGCCTTGAATGTTACAGGTACCTTCCGTGCCATAGTAAACATTTTTAACATGCCCATAAGTTTAATTCATCTCCATGACTGTGTTCTATGGTTCAATATATTTTGATATACTTCTCCTGTGCCTCAATCTCATTCCAGAGCATAAAGTTATGGTCCTCCAAAGTTAACTGGGTCGTAAAATTTACCCTCCAATGTTTGTCCTGTAACTTCCTCTTAAAATATTTGTTTGACGAATGGTTTACACCATTAGAAATATTTATATAATCTCTTTCATTTAATATATATAGAGAGAGTGTACCTTGGTAAACTCTATTCTCGTGGTTTTTAAGTAGACAAAAACGTTGTTTAGGGCATCAAAAATGCGCTGCAAAAAGATGACCTTCAAAGTTCAAACAATATAAAATGTCGCAGAAATTCATCGGTTTTCTGATGTTGTAGACCATTCAAAAGACTTCGCGCACACCAATCTGAAAATGTACACCCATATTTATTATGCACAAAATGACATAAGGTAGTGCATGCTCCACACACCTATAACTAGTCTGGACCACTTCTTTGTCGCGCTAATATCTAGTGTGCACTGCTTTTGTGTCGCACGCCAATATCTACTGTGCACAATTTTGGTTCATGCACTAATACCTATTGCACAATTTTTTGTGTGTGTGTCAAATGATAATATTCCATGTGCATTTCACTATACACACCAAACCATGCCAAGGTTTATTACGCTCACACCGTGCACACCATTAGTTAAACCATCACACAACATGAATATTCAGCATGCATGCACTGCATACAAACATTTTGCGCTCAACAATAATTTTCCTCTTTGCTCTGCCAGTTTTTAGCGCGTAAACCACACACACTAATATTATGCATGTGCCACCCAATCTGCACTGTGAAGTGCTAAATTTAATGCGCACATTTGTGCACTATTATTTTTTTGCACTTCACCATCTTTTCTCCGTGTAGCACCAAATTTAAGTGCACACACCCGCACACCATTATTTTTCACGCATTACCAACTCTACACTCTGCAACACCAAATTTAAGTGCACACACCTGCACACCATTATTTTTTGCGCATTACCAACTCTGCATCGTGCAGTGCCAAATTTAAGTGCGCACACTCGCGAACTGCTATTTTTCGTGCATTACCAACTCTGCACTGTGCAACAACAAATTTAAGTGCGCAGATCCACGCATCAATATTTTTCCACACATCCCAACTTGTACTCTGCAACGCCAAATTTTAGTGTGCACAGTCGCACACCCTTATTTTCACACATCACAAGATTTTCACTACGCATCACACATTTTTAGTGCACACACTTGCACACCTTCATTTTTCTGCGCATCAATTCCTCATGATTTTCTTTGCAGAAATTGGGGATTTTGCCAAACTTTTCCCAAGTTTCACCAAGGAGATTTTGCAACTATGAAATTTGTTCAATTTCACTCCGATAACACCAATTCAACCTCTGCAGCAACAAAACGTTGTTGGTTGACATTTATGGTACAAATGTTTTCCAAATTCAGTCACAGATTGAGAGTTTATTCAACCAATCTTGCTCCATCTGTCTTGGCTTCCCTTTAAGTTCAAATTCGACCAATTCTAGGTCTGAATTTGCTAGAACAATTATTAAATTAAGAATATGTCACCACTTGGCCAAATTTCTCAAATTCTCGATGAATTTAACAACAAAAACTAAGGCTTTTCCCAAATCCATGCAATTGCTTCTGATTTTTACCATGGATACACTATAACTTGAAATTTGACCACTTTGAAATCAATTCTATGTGAAATTTCACTTCAACATTCAGCTTGTTCAGCCCATCCAGGCTCAATGTTGAAAATTGGAGCTTTGATACCACATTGCAGCATCCCCAACAACCAATTGGGCCATTACAACAAAAAATTTGAACTTTGATACCAAATTAAAACATACACATACTCTTCAAATACACTGATTCATACATAATAATAATAGAAACACACATGCAACATGTACATGAAAAACCCATAAAAATAAATGCATTAATAATAATACAACACATGATTTAACACACAATTGACACTTATCTTGATAAAAGGATCATCGATTGTGTGCATACCTTCCACATTCCTCCCAGCCTTAGACCACACTGCTCAAAACTCTCAACAGTGGGTCACCCCCGAGCTTGGGATAAACTCCACCCGGGTAAAGGAATTCCTAACCAGGATGTTGTATCTCAAACCACAGGAAAAACTCAGTCACCGGTGCCAAATCGAACTAACATCCTACAATCCCTCATTCCCCACATGCCTGTCCAACCCCAAGAAGTGTGCCCCTTCTCTGCTCAACAGTCCCTCGTTTTCCCCACTTCCTTTCTGGGGCTTCAAAAATAGGTTGGACATGAAGTCTCAGAGCCCTGTAGATGTAGTTTGGGACCTTCAGGAAATCAATTCCCAACAATTCTCTCACCTAGAGAGAGTCACTCACGGGCCTGACAACCCACCTCTTCAATATCCCACGGGCCTGACAACTCGCTTCTTTAGTCCAACTCTTAAGATAACCAAGTATAGGTGCAAGTACATGTACAATGAAATTAACAGGAAGGTACGGAGGACAACTGAATCAATGAGTGAATGATGATGGGATCCTGGAAAATGAACGAATTCCAAACTATATGTATGCATGTTCTCAACTTGACACTTGTCATGTTGAGAACTACCTTGGCCCACTTGTCCCCATCCTTAGAACTTAGGATAAAATATAATTATCCATACTTAATACTTTAAGGAATATTAATATAATATTCCTTTTTGGATTAAGCTCCCTAGCTTAGCCCCTTATCCTTAAATTTTAAACCCCTTTCCCCATCTAGTGGAGTTTAGCCCTCCATAGTCTTTTACATGGTTGGTCTACCGCAGTGATGTGTTTTTCATTAATATTTGCATGTGATTTACATTTATAATACCAACATATTATCCTTTTTGTATCCAGGCTCACCAACCTAAAAAACATGAACATATACAAAAAGGCTCTCTGGCCTCAAGATCGTGCACTCAAGTTGTTGTGAACGATATCTTATTATGTGCACACTTCTTCTTTTAGTGCGCAGCACATATGCATGCTATATTATGAAAGGAACTTACAAAACTAATTCCAAGACTTGATACAAACAACTCACCAACTTATATACATATGTACATTTATATTTACATTTACAGTTGGAGTTCGGCCTAGAGGTATTACAGTAGCAATCATTTCTATAAACTTGAAGTCTTGTTGAAGCATTCATCATCACTTGTTGTTGGGATAAAATTTGTTGTTGTATTGGTAAGGGGGAGGAACACTTTATTCTCCTTTGCTTCATCTGACAAGACTTAAGTATGTTTTGAGTGACCTAGAGAGAGTGGTGGTTGGACTTACCTTTTCCCTTTCCTCAAACCCCCTAGGTCCTGAGACGTTTCCATTGGAGTGGATTTATCCTTCTCCTAAACAGAAAGGGGTATCCTATTGAGGTGACAGTGATAGGATCACCACCTTGTTAGGCCAATATTGTCTCACTTTCCTTGGGATTTGGAAAATTACAGATTGTGCGATAACATTTTTGGCGTTGTTGTCGGGGAATATCGAGTCAATTTTCCTTGAACGGTAAAATTTTCGGTAATCCTTTTCTCATATCCTTTCACTTTTCAAATCTTACCTGGTGACTCCACCGAGGGTGATTCCCTCTTTTCCATTTGATAATCCATAGAAGGATTATCTGGCGACTCCACTAATGATAAAGCCAACCATGGATTCTTAATGGGACCCAGGTAATTTAAAACCCTTGGATATGAGTGAAATTACAAGTTACCTTGGAAAAATGCCTCCGTGGTATGAAAAATGGCTCCCAATATTCACTAGTAGTGATGAGGAAAATGTTGAAGACCATATGAGTGACTTTTGGGCCTTCTTTTAACTCCACCCTATCAATGATGATGTTGAAGACCTAACAATGAAAATTTTCTGTGATACTCTTCATGGAAATGCTAAAAGATGGTATGATGGGCTCCCTAATGCTAGTATTACATCTATGGATCAATTAGAGGAAGTTTTACTCAAAAAATGGAATGTCAAAGAGAATCCAAACATGTTACTACAAAGAATTATTCACATAAAGAAGTTTGAGCATGAGACCGTTCGGGACTTCCATACCGAATTTAAGAGAATGTCACAACAAATCCATCGAAGCCATCGTCCTCTATCTGAGTTCCTCCTTGTCATCTATATAAGGGAATTCTCAGGAAAATCAAGATTTTTGCTCGATAAAAGGAGCCAAGGATAATCCAAGAAGCTTCTGACATGGCCATGGAAGTTGAAGCCAATATCTCCTCATCCAAGGAAGAACATTTTTTTATTACACAAGTCAAGATTGATGACCCCAAAGATACCCTAGAAACTCTTAGTTTGGAAAGAATAACTTCCCTTTATTTATTCTAAAGGTGGGAACAATACATCAACCTGCAAGAGGATGAGGAGAGGGATCCTGATGAAGGTTACCATTCCCATGATGAAGAGAAAGAATTTACTCATGATTCCATCAAAGAAGACCTGGTTGAATAATGAGAGCATGAAGATCATGAGATATTGATATGTGCCCCTCCCTATGATGAAACCATCCAAGGTCCTATTCCTCTTGCACAAGACAAAGAGAATGAGGTTAATCATTTTCCTTTTCAGGTTTTTGATGATGCCCTATTCTATAATTTAACATGATCGTAGATTTAGAGAGGGTCAGAGAGCCGAGGGCTTTCCAATAGAGCAAGGACATCATGCATGTTGCAACGCCTTCATCAATAACAATACATTTGATGGTATATTTTGAGTAACCCACATGAATTTGGAATGCCACATGGTAAGGAAAGTGAGGCTTCACATCCATGACATCAAACTTGATAACCTTAGAGCCATAGGGATCTATAGCTCCTAACATAGATAACAAGGAACTCATCTGTGAAGGACACGTATGGAGTACCTCCAGAGTCGACATCACACAAGGGGTTTGACCTAGATCCTCAACAATAGAGTGATTATGGGAGACTATAGCATTAATATTGTGGGTAGAGTGCTTGATTACTCCTTTCAGAATATGAAGTGGGGGCTTTGGATTTTTGATATGTAAAGGCGTCTTTGGAGGAGGGGGAGACTCTAGACCAGGTACATTTTTTAAAGAACTATAGTCGCGTGACTGAGTGGCTACATTAACCTTAGAGTTAACCATATTGATGCATAGATAGTCATCGTCTTGTGTCGGTGGGTTTTGACTTCCACTCGTCGCATTTCCAAAATTCGAGGAGCTCAAGGCCATGTGTTGGTTATGTGGAAAAGGATTGGTCATCACAACGGGCGGTAGAGATAAAATCCTTGCAACTTCCGCAAGTTTGGGGCACAAGTGGGTAAGGTGATTGTCTGTACAAATATTATAGGGAAAATTTACCTTTCACCTTTCTTTCTTTCCCTCACCAACATTATTATTCATCTTCTCATTATTACCGTTGTCCTTGGGTTTATTATTATTTTTCTCACCCTTACGATTGTTACCACGTCCTTTATTTTATTCCCTCTTGGTTGTTGGTTACCATTCGGGTTCGTCGACAATTGCACAGAATGTACATCTGTCGAATGAGTGGGAGTGGAGGAAATAGATGAAGATGGCCCTCCTATAGACTGGTTTAGAGACAACTCTTTCAACTGTCTTGTCATCGACTTTGTAGATTTCACATTTCCAGAGCCTACAATGCTATCGGCATGAGGCCCGAGATTTTGTCTAGGGTCATAGTTTGACCTCGATGCATTTGGAAGAATTTTGTATAACATCCTAGACTAAGCATATATAAGATCTAACTGTTGGGCTTTAAAAATCGCTTCTTCCTCAGATGTAAACCTAGATGTAAAAACATCCTTCATAATATAAGGCTGTAGAGACTTAAGGAACCACTCTAGCAGGAATTCTGAAGGTATGTAAGCCTTGATCAACCTCTTCCATCTACGCCACTCTTGGATGTGATCCAAGATATGGGTGGCTTTGTCCTGACGAAAGGCCAAAAGAAGTTCTATGTCGACATCATAACAAACCAACAATTGGAATTGGTTGAGGAAGACTAAAACCATTTGATTAAAAGTTTCGTATGTCCCCCCTGGTATCTCTATGTACCATTTCGCTGCAACCCCCGTGAAGGTGCGTTGAAACAATATTAAATGAATAGAATTGTCGTTAAGGGAATTCAAAGAGCACCAAAGATGAACAGTAGTGACATGATTGTTACACATCAAAATTAATCATTTCAATGATGACCTATTGTCATCATTACAAGTGTCACAAGTGTCACTTTTTGGCCACAAGTGTTGCAAGTGTCGCAGACATCATACAGTCATATTGCCCATGTTATGTCTCGAACAACATCATGAGGAATACTTGAAGACACCCTCAGAGACTAGTTAAATAAGGAGAAGTCATTTGATGAAGAGTACAAATCCATTTTCCTTGAGAAAACCACTTAAAAATGAATTTTGAAGGGAAACACTCCCCCATCCATTATCAGGGAGTGCTAGCGCTCCTTACCCTCCTTTGAGGGAGTGTTGTATCATTTTGTGCACCCTTCTGGGTGAGCGCTGGGATGTTTTGAGGAAATATTGGGAAACACTCCCCTACCCACTAGTAGGGAGTGCTAGCGCTCCTTTCCCTTCTTTGGGGGAGTGTTGTAGCACTCTGTGCACCATTTTGGGGGAGTGTTATGCTGTTGAGAAAATCGGGGAAAGATTCCCCTTATCTCTGAAATCCGTTGGATTCGAATTTGAGGTCAAGGATGGATCTTAGGTAGGATACACAACTGATGGAGAAAGATCCTCAACCTATCCCAAGAATATCTAAGGTGGTTAGGCCTCTCCAAGCCTATATAAGGAGGCCTCCTCATGGTGAAAGGAGGGAGTTTTTAGAGATAGCAAACTTATGATATCATGAGAAGTGGTATTGTAGAGACATTGAAGGCATCAAATTTATGATCTCATAAGGTAGATAATCAGTGAAGCATATTCATTTTGTTTGTGGATCATTTGAGCAAGGGTTTGGACAAGGAGATCTAGAAGAGGTTGCTGCAGCTTTCATCAAAGGTCTGTAAGTATCTCTTTTGAGTTCTCATTAACACACGTGCTTACCCTGTTTCATTCAATATTGTGTTTGCCTACATGAAATTGTATTTAATGGATAGATCTAGTTTCAAACTAATCGTAGTAGAATAGGAAGCATGCTTTGTCTTTAATTGGATTGCAAGACATGTTGAAGAGCTTGTGGATTAGAACTCAACTTGGACTAGGCGAGGATAAACATTGTAAAAAGTGTTGGCTATCGGAAGTCACTCCTGGATTGCTTGCAGGAGCAGAGCCCGATGCCCATCAGTTTAATGTCACGATTTGTTTTAAAGGGGGATCAAATGGAGGAAAACTTAGAACGATATCATCTCAACACAGAAACTAGACCAGGCATGCATGAACGAGTGAGGTCTTGATAAACTTCAAACAATGAGTTGCAGTAAAAGGGTGAGTAGGAGGAAGACTTGCACAAGAAGAGTGTGAAGGTCTATCATAAACATCAAGTTCATAACAAACTGGAGGAGAAAGCATTCGAACACAAAGTCCTTTTATATTCAAACACAGAAAACCAGAGAATACAATAATGTCACGACAAATCCTTTATCATAACATAAATGCAACAATCCACGCGAATCATTCGACTGTGAACTCTCCGGCACGAGACAAAACATAGATGAAAAAAGGAGAACTGTTTGTCATAAACCAAGAAATATCAAACACAGAGGCATAACCAGGAAACCAGAAAGTTGGCTGAAACTTTACAGTCGGGAGCTTAGCTCTACCATCGATTGATACAAAAATGGCAAAAATGCCTACATATACTCAAAACAACAACAACGGCGAAACCAAGGTACTGCATTGAAAGCTTTGCGTCTGCATGGCTTCTGACAATTCTGCAGCCGCAATCTCTGAATGGTCATGCAACTTATGGCAGACATGATCGATCGTCTGACAGTTTCATCGGCGAATCGACGTGCCTTTAATTCATTGCAGGACTTTCCCATTATGACGGAGACGATGTCTAACCACCACCAACCGCTTCAATAACTGCTTTCTTGGGATTGTGGACGATCTTGCCAGCTCAACACTTTGGGATATGGGAGACTCCTCACGCTGCTACCTGAAATAACTGACTAGCTTGAAGGATGGGTATGGAGGCCAACGCGGAAAGTGGGGTTCGACAACGGAGTGATGGGGCCACAACCGCAAGGGCGAAGTAAGAACTATGAGAGGCGAGAGAGGCGGCAGGGGATGTCATAAGGCAAAAGGGATATAAGCGGAGAAGGCGGGAGAATAGACGTGGCAGGTGTAATTTAGTGAGAGGCTGACGTGGAGGAGATGGGACACGTGGCAAGCAGTGGATGGATGATGAAATGGGAAGGGGACCACGCGGACCATAGAGGGGAGGTGGATGGGTGACACACGGCAGCGGGAGGAAGGTGATCATGGAGGATGATATGACGGGAGAAGGGCCCACGCTAGCTAAACAAAGGGCAGCTGAGAAGGACGGGGCTGCGTGAGCCCCATTGATCCGGGCGCTATGATCTCGGCTGTCGAAAAGCTGCATCCACGATTCCGGACCCCCCCCCTCCGCTTAAAGGTAGAAAGGCAGGGGGTGTCCAGAATTGTCTTTGTCGTCGTTGATCCGGGCGCGCTGATCTGGGTCGTTGGAGAGGTGCGCCCCCGATTCCGGACCCCCCCCCCTCCGCTTAAAGGTAGAAAGGAAAGGGGGGTCCGGAATTCAATATGCGCCGTTGATCCAGGCGTGCAAATCGCTACCGCTCGAACTTGCTCGTGACTTACCTTGGGCGCATTATCATTCGAAACTTTGGACAAGTGGGTTTTAACCCATTCTTTTGCGTTCTAGCCCCCCTTTCAAGAAATATCGCTAACATTTGGCTCCATGGGGGATAGAGTCATCGCTGTGATGCTCTAAGAACTCTTTTGCAGACTTAGTGCCTCTGTTGTTGGGCTATGGAGTCATTTATTAGTCCGAAAAACAAAAACAAAAACAATATTTACGAAACAAAACAAAAAGAGCCGACTGCGGCTCACAGAAAACATTTTTTTAAGAAATGCCCATTGACTGGGCCACTAAAAAATTCATTGCCTTCTAGATCCTGCAACCTGTAAGTGTTGTTTGAAAATAATTCAAGGATCTTGAAAGGCCCAAACCTGGGTGCATCCCATTTGAGCACCAGATCACCCTGCTCAAATTCCTTCTTTTTGCTCTTCCTGTCAAAGGCCTTCTTGATCTTCTGCTGATGATTGTAAGCTCTATCCAGGACCTGTTCTCTGATCTGCTACACTTCCACCATCTGATGAATTCTTCTGAGCACATGGTTAGGTTCTCCCTTGTAGTCTTGGAGGAGATTTTCCACAGGTAAGGCGAGCTGAGTGGGGAAAACGACCTCTATTCCATAAACCAGTTGGAAAGGTGAGATGCCCAGTGATTTCTTTGTTGTCACCCGATCATCCCAAAGAGAAAATTTTAGCTTTGAGTCCCAGGCCCTTTTGTTGTCCTCCAGTAGTTTCTTGATAATCTTGATTAAGATTTTATTGGAGGACTCTGATAGTCTGTTTCCTTGAGGATAATAGGGAGTGGAGTGAATCAGCACAATCTGGAAATGATCACATAATTTGACCAGAGGCTTAGACCGAAAGGGAGAGGCATTATCAGTAACGATTCTACTGGGGCAACCAAATCTGGATATAATATCTTCCAGGAAGCTGATGATTACTTTGTGAGAAGTGCTTCTGGTAGGGACAACTTCTATCCATTTAGTGAAGTAGTCGGTTGCTGTCAGAATCCATCGGTGCTGGCCACTCGAGGGGGGATGAATTTCCCCGATGAAGTCCAATCCCCACTGCTGAAAGGGTGCTGAGACTACTATAGGATTTAATGGAAGAGATTTGAGCTGCCATTTTCCTGAGAATTTCTGGCATTTGATGCAGGCTCTAATTTCCTCGCAGACATTAGGAAATAAGGTGGGCCAGTAATACCCAGCTCGGAGGATCTTGTGAGCTGTGGTCTTCCAAAAATGATGGCCTCCACAGAGACCACTATGGAAATCGTTCATAACCTTATGGGCCTGCTGCGGGTCCAGACACCTTAGTAATACCCCCAGAGCGTCCTTCCAATACAAGGCTTGGTCTATGAGGCAATACTTGACAGCTTTGAGCTTTAAATCTCTTGCCTTACTTTTCTCCATCCCATCAGGAGGCCTCAACTCTTGCAAAAAGTACAAGATATCTTTGTACCAGGGGCATGTTGCTAGTGGTACAGTGCTTTGGGAACCCCTGTTGGATGAATCTGCTTTCTCATTGATGAAATTGATTCCTAAGGCCTTGCAATTTGATTCAGCCAGCAACTTGGCTAAACCTTACCCCTTTATCAGTTTGGTGGGCTTAATCTCAAGATCAAACTCTAGGATCTTGGCGATCCATTTACCTCTTCTTCCGTCTATGTCAGGCTATATGAGAATGTCCTTCACAGAAGCTGAAGGGACATATGCAATGATCTTTGAATGCAAGACATAGACTCTGAAAGCTTTGAGAGATTTCACCAAGGCATAAGCCTGCTTCTCCATGATCTCGTATCGAAGTTCTGCATCCTTCAATGCCTTACTAAAGAAGGCAATAGGATGTTCTTTCCCCTGATCGTTCTTCTACAGTAAGACTGCTGATACTGTATCACAAGAAGCAAAAGAAAATATCAAAAAATCTTTGGAATAATCGGGACTGATTAGCACAGGTGCCTCAGTCAACGCTTTCTTTATTCAAGTAAAAGATTCTCTGGGTTTAGAGGTCCATTTCACTTCATTCCCCTTCCTGAGCATGGCTGTGATGTGTTTCACCAACTCAACAAAATTTGAGACAAATATCCTCAGAAAATTAATTCTTCCCAAAAATGCCTGAACCTCTTTCTTAGATCTAGGAAGTGACAGGGCCTGAATTGCTTCTACCCTGTCTGGGTCAATTCTCACTCCCTCTGCTGATACTATATGGCCTAACAACTTCCCTTCTTGCATAGCAAACAATGATTTCTTGGGATTCAGAGAAAGGCCAAACCTGCGACACTTTAGGAAAACTTTCTTCAAGTGGTAGCGGTGTTCTTTATCAGTCTTGGAGAAGACTGTTATGTCGTCTAAGTAAATCAACACAAACTTATCTTTTTCCCCAATGAAGGCTATGTCCATGGCCCGCTGAAAAGTGGCTCCTGCATTCATCAGCCCAAATGGCATTTTGGCATACATGAATGTGCCCCAAGGAGTGGTGAAGGCTGTCTTTTCCCTGTCCTCAGGCATGACTGATATCTGATTGTAGCCAGAGAAACCATCAATCATGGATATTCTGGAAGCACCGGTGACCTTCTGCAATATATGCTCCATGTTGGGCAGGGGATAATTGTCCTTTCTTGGGCTTCTATTTAGATTTCTGAAATCAACACAGAGTCTGATTTCGCCACTTTTCTTCCTCACTGGGACCAAATTGGCCACCCAGTCGGAGTATCTCAAGGGAACAATGATTTGGGCATCCAACAACTTCTTCACCTCTCTCTCCATGACAGGTAGCAGCATGGAATTTATTTGTCTCAGCTTCTGCTTGAATGGCTTAGTCTCTTCTTTCAGTGGGATATTGTGCTCAATGACTGACGTGTCGTATGTATTGAGGTCTTCGTAGGTCCATGCAAACACATCAGCAAACTCCCTCAGCAACTCAGTGTATTCGGCCCTCTACTCCTTGGTCAAACTCCTTGACAGATTGACAAACTTGGGATCCTTCGGTGTGCCTATGTTGCACTCAGTTGTATCGGCATCATTACCTGAAACTCTCCCCCCTACTGCCACATCATTCCCATCAAACAACCTTTCTAGCGGGATGAGTCCTTTCGGAATGTGGTTGCTCAGCAGTTGTATAATCTGGTGGTCAAAAATTTTATTTACAAACTCCCCAGGGTGATGGTCAGGTTCCCCCTCAATGTCAGGATCCTCATCTATGTGCAATGCAGAAAAGTCATCCCTGATTGGAGAAACTTTTCAATTTCCTGATCATCCTCAAATACCTTCCAATGCTTGACATTGTCCAGTACAGAGGGTCTGTATTTTATTTCAACGTCGGACGTGACAGTGGGCAACTCAGGAACTTCGAGCAGGATAGCTGTGAAAGCGAAACAGTCGGCTGGGGCATTTTCTTCCTTGGAATGAAAGAGATGTTAAAATCCAGGAAGAAATTATTCACAAGGTCCCATACCTCATTCCTGTAATTATTGAGGCGAGGGTGCTTGGCCTGATAGACGTTTTTTACCTGCTGGACAATCAGTTCTGCATCTCCAAACATAGCCATTTCCTTGATTCCCATCTCATTTGCAGCTCTCAATCCCAGAACCCGAGCTTCATACTCTGCCACATTGTTGGTGACTTCAAATTATAGCTTGTATGACAGAGATATGGTCTCTTGAGAGGGGGATATGAATACCACCCCGGCACCTGCACCTATACTGGAAGAAGCTCCATCAAAGAACATCTTCCAAACAGAGGTAGTGGGAGGAAGCATCTCTTGATTAAGAATGGGCTTCTTTCTGATTTGCAAAGGGGCTTCAGGAGTCTCAGTGACCTGTAACAAGCTAGACCCTAGGTCAGTGTCAAGCGCAAAGATGGGGTGATTAGTGGGGTTTGCTTCATCACTGACAATGTAGGCTATCTGGGATTCTCTGTACAATCTTCTATGTTCCCCTCCAAAGACTGGGATGGTGGCATATGTGAGGTCCATCTGTAACGTCCCTCCAAGTCTCTTAATCCAAGACCTTGACAACAGCATGCCAAACTTGGGGGGAACATCAGCCACCACAACATCCATGACCATACTCTTCATGGGCAGCTGAAACAAAGAGACTACCAGGTCCTTGATGACTCCCAAACACTGCACTCTCCTGGAGTCAAAAGAATAGAGGTCATGATAGGCTCGGGTGACTTCCAGTCCTAACTCTTCCATGACGGCTTTGGGCATGAGGTTATGAGAGGCCCCTGAATCCATCAAGCAGTTGTGCAACACCTTGTCATGTATGTTCAGGGAGGTATAGAAGGGAGGGGATGAGTCATCTCTGTCCTCTACCAGGGGACCTAGGACAACTGCTGGCTTTTCATCTTGGAGGTTTATGAAGTCTATGGAAGGGCATGAGGCTTCAGATTTTAAAAGGTCAGAGAAACACTTTTTGAATTCATCATATTTGATAAGCTCAGTGAGGGGCACAGGGATCCTGATCTTTTGAATTTCATGTTCGAAATTAAAAGAGGATGTAAGCTTTGGAATTTCTCTCATTTCAGGAACATGATTTTGGACGATGGGAGAAAGGGGTTGAGCCTTCTTACCTCTATGGTTGTCTGCTACTTCATTAGCAGGCTTTTCTGCTCTAGTGGACGGCTCTGGAACATCAGATGCTGCTGCCTTCTTGTCAGATCTCAGGTTATACTTGCCTCGACCACCGCTAACCTTGTCTCCCTTGCTTAATTCATTTAGATGACTGTTCATGAGAGACTCCTCGTATGCTGATTGAGTCAGATGAGGGAAAGGAGGAGTGACTTCTATAGAGTGGATTTTAGATTCAGGCTCGTCCATTTCCCCTTCTTGTTCCTCAGATACAAAATTGTTCTGGAAGGGAGCCTGTATCCTTTGGTCATCCCTGTCTCTTTCTTTCTCTCTATGCATAGTTGGAGGAGGAAAATTATTTGGCCTTCTGAAACCTCCTCTGTTCTCAGTGTTCTGAGGGCCCTTGTTCATTTGTTTCCTTTCCACCTTCAATCTCTCCATTTCTTCTTTTAGAAAGTTCACCACCTGGGTCAGCTCATTTTCTTGAGGGTGTGGCAGTGATGGGTCGGAGGTTGAGGCTTCTGATTTTCCCTTTCTTCTATCTGCGTCAGCCTTGTTCCTCAGTCTGTTAGCTGCTAATATGTTGGATTCCACCTCTATAGCTGCATCTTGCATTTGAGCTAAGGAGGTAGCTCTTCTTTCTCTTAATAGAAGACATAAATCAGGGTCAAATGCACCAGCATAGAAAATTTGGGCAGAGGCCTCTGAGGGTTTTATCTCTGCAGGAATCTTGTTATACATTTTATTAAACCTTTTGGAGAAGTCAGAGACAGACTCTCCTTCCATCTTCTTCAGGGACCCAAACTCTGTCATGTAATATATGTAATCTTTCTTATCCCCCCACTGCCTCAGGAAAATATTATATGGGGATTCAATTCCAGCAATTGATCCAGGGGCCAATCCTCTAAACCACTTTCTAACCTCACCATCCAAGCTCTGGACAAAGACTCTCATCCAAACATCTTCATTCTCAATATTGAGGTTGTCTGCATAACTGTAAAAAGCAGCCAAGTGCTCTTCTGCGGTTATGTCCCCTTCCCCAGTGAACTTGGGCATGTATTTCAAATAATCTCCAGCAGGGAGAGGATTCATGGGATGGGGTAGGACTAGAGGAGCATATTTAGCGGTGACTATGGCATCCATTCTATTTAGTGGGGGATTAGCACCAGCCATAGGGATATTAGGTGGAGGAGAACTAGGAGGAGAAGGAGTGTGAGCGAGAGATGTTGGAAAAGAGGTTCTCACAGGAGATGACGGGGGAAACAAAGTGAAGGCCCAGGGATATTTATGGGCAAATGATCCAGGTGGATATCGGGGGCCACCCACCTTTTCCAAATGGCTCAAAACAATTTTCTGGCCATTTTGGCAATTTACTATTTTTAGCAGGTTTTCACTTCCGGGGCCATTTTGAGGGCCTAAATGAAGTTTTTTTGAGATCGAGCTTCTCAATGATAGTCGAAGGCATGATTGAGCCCCCAAAATGAATCTCCTCAACGATACCTTTCCAACGAGCTATCACACGCCTAAAACAGAGATCGTATGCAAAAGTTACGACCCCGGGAAGTTGATGCACCAACTTACCCGAACGGGGCCCACATGACTTTTGGCGCTTCATCTCCTAGGGTTAGGTTTTTGGATGTCTAGGAATTTTTGCATTCTTGTCTATTGTAAAAAGGCCTTCAGAGCCTCATTGTAATCATCTTCTTGTGAATGCGAGTAGCGGTCACATCCCTTCTCAGAGATAAGCTGCCACCATTCTAGCGAGTCTTTCACTCTGTATTTTTACAGTCTCTGTACATTTCTTTCATTAATAGAAATCGTGTATTACTGTATCTCTGTGTTTATGGTTGCATCTCTGATATATTTATGTTATATTACTGGATATACGTGATATCTTTGTGCATTTCTTTATTATATCTCCGCTCTCATTTCGTGCCGAAAATAATCCGGATCAGTGGTATCAGAGTAGGCTGCTCTTGATCGTTTTTCAGTGCATGTCCCCGACGAGGTCCGAGTATAGAAAGTTGGCTCTCGAGATTGTCTCTCTCGAGTACAATCGCTCTCGCACGCCCAAGAAACCCTCAATGGTGGAAGAAAATAAAAACAATGGAGCAGACGATCCTATCAGTCTGTTGCTTGAGCAAGCTCTCACGCGACAGAGGGACGAAATGATGGAGAATTTTTCCCACATCCTTCAACGCCTGCCAATAGAATCAGGCGCATCTTCATCAAGCGACCACTTTGGAGGCACCTCGCCTTTCAAGGTACAGGTTAATTTTGATATTCCCGTATTTGAAGTCAAATAGATGCAGATGCCCTAGATAAATGGTTAAATCTGCTAGAAGGTTATTTCTCTGTTCATAATTTTTCCGACAAGGAAAAGATCACCTTCGCACTCCTTAAGGCTCTCCCCCATGTCAAACATTGGTGGGAAACCTACTGGAAGCAGAGTTCCACAGAGGATTCTAGAATATATGGGGCCGAGCCCACTTGGGATTTTTTTGTGGATGCAGTAAAGGAACAGTACTACCCTGTTGGAAACTATGAGGAACAATACATGAGATGGACCACACTGCGGCAAGAGAGGGGCCAAGCAGTTCCAGAGTTCACCAATACCTTCCATACCTTGCGCACCAAGCTAGGTATCAAAAACTCTGAACGACATTTGGTTCTGAAATACTGTGGGGCTCTACACAGATACATCCAAACTGAAATGGATTTTCTGGACATCTCATCACTCGGTGCTGCCTATCGATATGCTGTTAAAATCGAGCAGAAATTTAAGCACCATAACAAATGGGAGTTCGGGTCTGCAAATCCACAACAACCAAAGTATGACAAAGACAACCCAAACAAACAGTCTCCCGAAAACCAGTCCAAGCCACAGGAAAAGAAGGGTCACGGGAAGACAAAGAAGGACACCAGAAAATGGTGCGATTTCCACAAAAGCCCCTGGCACAACACCGATGAATGTCGCTCAAAACAATCATTGGTGGCCGAGATCAAAGACAAGGAGCCGAACCCTGATTCAGAATCTGATTCTGAAAATACTGGTAAAAGACAGATCATCGATGCAGACCCCACTGCTATTGTCGCGACCGCAACAATTCAACCAGAAGAACCAATAGATCCAGAAGAGGGGGAGCACCTTTTTCATTCACAGATGTGAGTGAAGGGGACCCC